>JARFOD010011115.1:0-42174 GCA_031763545.1 Mopalia muscosa
TGGCGGTGAGTTAGACTTTTTCCGCTGTAGAATTTTTGCTAGATTTTAATGGGAGGCGTTCTAAAAACTCGTCGGCTGTTTTTGTTTAACCCTCCTCATGTTTTTTTTAATGTTATATAAACGCTACTCTATGTTTTTTAATACATGCTATGTAACGCATTGTCCTTTTCAGGAGCGAGCCAGACTTCCTGGATACCTTGGCATATTTAGAAACTGTGGGGGTCATGCATATGCCACCAAGAGGGACCGACTACGTGAAGTCGGCTCCTAAGCCGTGGGAGAACGTTGTAGATATCTTCCTATATTTCAAAAGAATATTCACGCCGCCGCCGCCGGAGACAACCTATGTCCCAGAGCCCATGTGGGACGTATAGCCGGGTAAGCCATTCTTTGTTTTTTTTTTACCGATGGTTCATTAGTCTTTCTACTCTCTCAATGAATATTCTTTGACGCTATGGTTTTTTTTTGTTATATATATAAAAAAATCAGTTATGAGGTGTTCTCAAACGCTATAAAATAATTACATTGAGGGGTAAATGCAGCCCCCTACTCAGCTCTAACTTATAAAGTATTATATTGAGGTAACCCCGCTCGCATTAAAAATAACGCTGTACACTATATTTTCTCTCTTTTTTTCCTTTCAGCGGTGCTGCTCAAGAATCGTTAAAAATTTTCTGTATATTTAGGACATAATAAAAACATACCAACGTTATTCATTCGTGTTCGTCTTCTTGTTAATAAGCCCGCGTATAAGAGCTTCGTACCTTATACACTATGTTGGATAGACTTAGCGCGTATAAAGAGACTTCGTATCGAGTACCTTATACACGCTCTGTCAATGGACCTACTGGCGTATACTAGACTCCGTATCGAGTACCTTATACACGCTCTGTCAATGGGACCTACTGGCGTATACTAGACCGAACTTAGTACACTCAGAGGACTTACTGCGTATATAAGGGGACTTCCTATTGAGTGTAATAGACAGCGTATAAGAGCTACGTATTAAAAACCTTATACGCTCTGTCGATAATGTTTTGCTAGGGGAAGGAAAATATACATTCTACCCGTGATATTCCTATTGAAAAGGTGTAGTCAGAATGTTCTAACTTATAAACCAGTTCAGAGAGAAGAAATTGCGCTCCCTCAGAGAGACATGCCGGTGGAGAAAAATAAAGACTAATAAAGTAAATGGAGATGTTGTTAATTTATTATTCTTCGAAGCCTTCCGCTCCTAAGAACGCTTCTGCGTCGTGCCGCTGGCTCGACAGACAGCAAGAAGGGTACCTTCAAGGAGTATTTACTCGTAGACACGGTAACGAGGGTAACCACGTAGAGTAGAGCGAACAGCAGCACGGGAACCATCAACGGGGGTATGTTCTCGAACAAGTTCCGAAAGATTCGGTTCACAGCCTTTGAGCAGTGCGTTATAGGGGTTAATAGTAGGTCGGTGACAGTGGTGGCTATAGCCGTCGTAGGAGTTGTCTGAAAGAACGGATCGACTATGACAGCTCGGGCGTACATGGCGCACTCGTCCTCGGAAGAGATGGTCGTCAGGGCCTTGAAGATGGAGTAAAACGTCCAACCGTGCCATTCTATGCAGTTGCGGGGTAGTCCCTTACGCATGATGGCGTACCGCTCTGCCACAGCCTTTTCGTAGTCGCTCACGTAGTTCCAACACACGCTTACCACGAAGGAGAGGAGAAAGATCTTGAGGAACAAGCGTCTCCAAGAGACTCGGTTCAAGACGTAGTTAGTTACCAGACTTATAGCGAGGGTAACGAGGCCTATGGCGAGCCACGCCGCGGGGCTCTTGGTGTCCATAACGCTGGTTAACAGCTCCTCTATCAAACCCTTTAAATACATACTTGGGTGGTTTAATACGTTTCTCTAAACCCGACAAAATGGAGTATATTAGAGGGATTCGTACGTCTCTCTCCGTTAATAATATATACTAAAGGGTTCATTACGAGGCACTGTGCAATAGACTAGCCTGTACATACACACACAGGAGGAACGACTAATCTACTCTCCGTTATTAATATATACTAAAGGTTCATTACGAGGCACCGTGTAATAGACTAGCCTGTACGTTTAAATACATACACACAGGAGGAACGACTACTCTACTCTCCGTTATTAATATATACTAAAGGTGCTAAGAAAGGGGTTTAAGCGGGACTGGCTCCGTTAATAATGTTCAGCCTGTACGTCAATACACACACACACGGGAGGAATGACTGTAATGTTTAATACATATACACCGCGGGAAGAACGACTCGGTTTAATAATATACTAAGGCTCTAGAAAGGGTTTTTAAGCGAGGGTCCGTCTATCTAATAATATATATATATACTAAAGGTTCATTTACGAGGCGCGCTCGTGTAATTAGAGGGTCTCTATACATTACTATATAGACGAGGACGTGTTATAAAGCCGAAAAAACAATATACTAAGGTTCTAAGAAGGGTTTAAGAGAGTACTGGTTAGGCGTCTATACAGAGGTTTAATATACTAAGGTTCATTCGACAAAATAGAGGACGGCTGTGTGTACTCTCTAATACATTACTATACCGTATAACGCCGTCTCTATAGGTTCTTAGCGTTCGTCTTATACAGAGCTGTCTAGATGGTTTAGACGGAGGAAAAAAAAAATAACCAAAGAGAGCTCGTTTAAAGAGGTGTGTGTGTATATATATATAGGTCCACCGTCTACGTAAACGGTCTTAAGAACTCGCAGAACAGGGGGGGGGCCCTAAAATAATACTATAGGGGGGGTGTTTAGAATCTCTCCCCATAAAGGATACCTACGGTATATAGGGCTTTATACCCCGTTATAAGAACGACTACCAATAAGGCGTACGCGACTAAATATATACATTACCCTACATGCATTTAACCGTACTCGGAAGGAGAAGACGGTAGGTAAAATGAGAGGGGACCCTACATACATTTAACTTTTCGACGACTTGAAAAAAAACTTCGTTACAGCCGTAGGTTAATTTTTTATTTTACAAGGGAAAAGGGAACGGTTTCGTAACAACAATTCGGGCCTAGACGCGGAATGGATTCAGTCCACGTAAAGGACCGATCCGGGGTAGACAGTACGGCTAGCGGGAAGCGTGGACAGTATACATTCCCTCGCTCGGACAGCCGCGGCTTCGCATAAGCTTACACGGTCGTTAAACACGGCCGCTATTCGTCTCACCTTGTCGGTGTATACGGACACGTATTTCTCCACGTCGAGTCGAATGATAGACCACCCCGATTGAGTTTGCGGCGGAGCCCAATTGTCCTCGAACAAGCGTTGCGGGAGCACGTTATCGTCTACTATAGCGAAAAACTGGTTTATACCTACGCAAAGGTCGTTACAGAAGAAGGCCGCTCCTGTCTGTTTAGCCTCCGTCACTGCGGGGGATATATGAGTGTCGGGTAACGCGTACCGTTCGGCTATTGCGCCGTCCCCGTTTAATATTACGGATAGATCGTCTAGGCATTTTCGCTCATCACCCGTCGTCGTCAAACAATGCCTTATAAGAGTCGTCAGGGACCGCTTGTACCACTCGGGGCAGGAGGAGCCTACGAAACCTCTGTGGACGATTTTACCCGTATTCGAGAGTCCCGCGTAACGGTTCGGGCCCATATGCTTCATCATGGGAGTGACCATATTCGGCATAAACTCTATCTTCATAGGGAACCCCGCGGGGACCTTGAACGAGAACGGGAGCTGTCTAGGGTCCACCAACAACCCGTCCGTCGTGGCTCCCACTACTACACCCGGGGCTTGTATATCGATGGTGGCTATTACAACCGCGACGCTCAAAGCCTTCAAACGGTGGTAAAAGACGGGGTCGTAATGGACCGACTTGCCTATCACCGACACTATCCATTGTTTTATCTCGGGGTGGTAAGGCCTGAAGGCCGTCATTCGCCTCAAAACCTTACTTATGTACGGGTCCAAACAAAACTTTATAGCCACGTTGGCGTAGAAATTCGAAAAGTCCAGTATGGCGAAAGGCGTAGTAGACGACTCGTGATTTAGGAACACCACGGCACCGTTTTCGAAGAATTTAGAAGTCCTATTAGGTATATACTTCGACCGTATAAAGTCTAGTTGGTTATGCGGGGAACGGTAGTCCGGGCGGTCGACCTCCGACAGTTTACGTTTAACGCCTATAGAGTCTTCTTCGCCCCTTTCGTTAATGTACATGTCGTTCCATTCGAGAAAGTCGTTCGATTCGCCGGTAGAAAGGTCCGTCCAGTTTTCCCCGTTACTAGGCATGTATATTTCTCGAGCCCTACCCAAGCTTCCCGTAGGAAGGCACATCATCAAAGCCTTTTCGAACTCTACATTGTTAAACAGAGCGACCCTCGAGTACGGGCAGAGGTCTTCCATAACGTGTTTTATGATCTTATGCCTCATTATAACGAAGTCGGGGTTCGTAGCGGACATATCGACCGGCTCGAACCGGACGAATAGAGCCCCTCGGTCGTCGGTAGGTATGTACACGGAGCCGACCCGTTTGAGCTTCATGGCCTCGATCAGGTTGACTCGTATAGTTCTTAGAAAGCTCTTCTTAAAGACGGTATTCAACACAAAGTCCCGTTCGGTGGTCATAGAACGGAGATCGGCCATCCCGTTCACGGCTCGTTTTATATCGGGAGTGTTCTTGAATATCTCGGTCGTGATCTCTTCCTCGGTGACCAGTCGGCTGGGTACGTCTTTCGTGCATAGTACGTATCTGCCTTCGCTCTTCAGGTCTCCGTAAGCGTCGATAGAGACTATATCGTACGGGAACGGCGGGTCTGGGAAGCGTTCGCGTAAACACCCTCCTTTTCGCCGGCTTTCGTGGACTCTAAACTCTTTAGTGTCAGTATCGTACAGTAAGCAGTGAAAGGCGTGGTAGCCTATAAGCGTTAATGCCATAGTAATGCGGCGAATGGTACTCGGTTACCCTCTTTTATCAATTTCCTACTAATACAAAGCGGTCTAAACGCCTTTCCATTGGTCGTCCTCGCTAATACAAAGCGGTCTAAATGCCTTTCCATTGGTCGTCCTCGCTAATACAAAGCGGTCTAAACGCCTTTCCATTGGTCGTCCTCGCTAATACAAAGCGGTCTAAACGCCTTTCCATTGGTCGTCCTCGCTAATACAAACCGGGGCTTCGTTAATGCGCTGAATTAATACAAAGCTTAGGGACGTCATTTCGCGTAAACATGCGGGAGAGAGAGAACGCGATTTACTTAAGCACCCGTCTTTCGGCACGCTTCTGTTGCGTAAAAGTGTTGTTGACGACCTACGACCACGTTAATGAAGTGTTTTTCGACGGTAAAGGGTACCAACAGACGCTCTACGAATTACACAACAACCATGACACGGCCTCCGCCGAGCTCCTGAAGGCTATAAAAGAGATGTTAACGAGCTACAAACGCGCGGCGTTCAAGGACGCGTACTCCATCATAACCGCCTTTTACGTGCCCGCCTATCACGTTCTCGCCGGAGTGGGACAATCTATAGGCGAACAGTTTGTTACTTTCATCGAAAACATACCCGCTTCTGTATACCCCGGTGAAGGGTTTAAACACCTTAAAATGACCACTGAGAGAAACGTCGGGTATAGGTTCAACTACGAACTGTACTGCTTATGCGACACCATAACTCGGGGCTTCGAATACAAAATATATATTACTAAGGGCGCCGAGCCAGTCCGAGACAATAAACCTTTAGAGAGAGTGTCTAGGGTGTTGAGCGACACGTTCGGGGACACTCTAGGCGACGGAATAGACCTCGCCGTCTATAATTGCTACGCGATTCTAACCGGCAACGAGGCTATGGTCGTGCCGTTCGAATACGAACTAGTCCATCAGAACAGCGCCATGAAGGCGACCCGTTACGTAACGAGCGTCACGGACACGTTCGACTGGTTGTTAGCGGGTAAATACAAGCCTATGAGGACGTCCACTATAGTCTATCCGACAGTACCTACGGAGGACTTTCGCTGTCGACTACATATTCAGGACGACACAGAATCGACGCTCCACATCAACGTGCAGGTCGCTCACGTCAAGACCATGTCACACGAGCGTCTAAAGTACAACGTGTTGGGGAAGTCCTTGGTTCACACCGTGATCAAGAGAAAGACTATAGCCTGTTCGTCCTATAAAGCGGTCAAAGCAGACGCTTGTATAGCCACTCCGAACTCTTTGAATTTTAACGTTCACGGGTACGATACGGCTGTCATGATCGCCTTATTGACCGTGCAAAAGTATAGCAAGTGGTGTACGTTCGACGAGCTCAATCCTATAGTCGTATCGCACGTTCGAATGAGCACTAACAGCTTCCAAAACGGTATTATGAACGTCAACTCTTACCGTCAAAACGTTATGAAGAACAACGAAAAGATATGCTCCAAGATACCCCATTTCCCCGCTCTGTCTATGACCGACCTGTGCCTCTTACACCGCGAGAGCGTATTGATCAATTTAAAGCCGGGCGACGACATAAAAGGGCTTTCGAGGGTCATACACGACACGATCAGGTCTTCGGCGGAGACCGACGACGGCTTGTTTAGAGGGCTTTACGAGCTAGAGAAACGGACCGGAGAGCTCTTGGACAACCACATATTGGGTATGTTCAAAGTCGCTTACTTGTTTAAAACCCGAGAGTTCGCGGATAGCATAGACGGGTTGATCACCTTCGATAGGTCTCTCGTGGCTTTCAACCCCAAGACTTCCAAAAGCGAGTTCGCCGACAAGAGCAAGTTCGACGCCGAGAGTAAAGGAAAGTCCTCTAAGAAGATCAAGCTGATAGACCTCACAAAGGACCGTAAGGGTCTGACGCGGAGTCTCACTAAGGTCTTCCCGGATGTGTTTATAGACCCGACGAATACCAATTCTAGAGGGAAGTGGTCCTTTGCCGACCGTATATTACACAGCCCGGACGCCGTGTTCTATTCCCGAGTAACCCGAATGCTTATAGACAAGCTTTTGGACGTCTACGAAGGCGCCTTTCCAGAATTTTGTCGGTTGTTACGGCACATCAAATGAATAATAAAAAGCGTTTACACAGTATACTCACCCCCTTCGTCGCTTCATTTGTGTATACCACACGCAGAAAATTAGTAAAAGACTAATAGTAATAACGAGTTAATATATATATATTACACAGCCCGAACGCTTATAGACAAGCTTTTAGAAGGGCGCATTTTCCAGAATTTTGTTACATCAAATGAATAGTTACACACACGTTATGTATTTAGAGAGACACTCAATAGCTGGTCCGCACACCTTACAAAATAATATAGTAAAAGACTAATAGTAAAAAATAACAAACGAGTTGTACGTTTAATATATATATATATGGTTACTTTATTGATACGTTTCGATAGTATAGCCGGTCTTCAAGACCGTAGAAATAAGAGTTTTAGAGGAGAGAAAGGCTTCCAAGTCTATACTGGTGTCGCAGTTATACACACCGGGTACCCTCGTTAGATGGACGGTACAATCGTATTGTTCTAGAGCGGCTTTGTAGACCTGGCAGCCTCCTATTACGAAGATAGATTCGCACTGAGTAGAAGCTATACGGACCGCCTCGGATAGTGAATTCGTCTGTAACTGGTGGTTCGGTAGCTCGGAAGAGGTGAGGATTATGTTTAGCCGGCCTTTCAGAGGCTTCACCGGTAGGGAGTCCCATGTTTTACGACCCATAATAACGGCGTTCTGCTTCGTCGTCGTATAGCTCGTCAATTGTCTAAAGTGTCGTAGGTCCCCTTCTAAACGCCAAGGTATAGAACCGTTAAGACCGATGCCACCGGCTTCGTCCGTCGCTAGTATTACGTGTAGTGGCTATGCCGTGCAAGACACACACGCCTCCTTGGTGCACACGAGCACCTTCTTAGCGTCTGTAGCCGGTTTCGATCGATGGTAATAGTTGGCCGTTTTAAGGTCTAGGTCGTGAGCGTGGAGCATGAGGGTAACGTACTTGGGGTTAGACGGATCCTCCATATAGACGTTGAAAGAAATGCTTTGGTCGACGTAGAGTCCCATTATAGCGGCCATCCTCATACGTTCCTTCTGCGAAATCTCCCAAGCGGTTAAGAATATATCCCGTACGGACGAAGGTATCTCTTCTAGACCCTTTACGGACCCGTTGTTGCGGATAATCTTGTCTTTAATGTCCTCGTTCCACAATCCCAACCCCTCGAGACACTCTACCAGGAGTCTATTCACGACCTGGTAGTCGCCGCTGTTCACTCTAGCAAAGTATATGAGAGAACTCAACGGTTCGAAGGATTCGATAGTGCCGAAGATCTGAGAGGTTCCCACCGTGGGCATTAAAGCGAGTAAAAGAGAGTTCCTAGTTCCTACCTTGGCGACTTTGGAACGCATCTTCGTCCAGTCGTATTCCGGAAAGGGTGCCTCTAAAGGTACCCAACACGAGTCACAAGTCCCCTTTACGGCTTCGCAGTAGCCGCAGGTAATTTCTGGAATGGTTTTCGCCGTGTCTTGTTGGAGCATTCCGAAAGAGAACATCGACCCTTCGAACTTCGCGTAAGGTTTCTCCGCCTTCGCTATTTCGCTCGACTCGTCCAGGGCTGCGTAGTACATAGTTTCTATTACCTTCTCCATTAGTCTCTTCGCGGCTCCGGACGTATAAGCCAGTCCCGCCTTGATGAAGAGCCCGTGTAGGTCTCGTATTCCTATCCCTATGGGTCGCATAAGAGCGTTCGAATTATGGGCGTTGGTAGAAGGGTAGGAAGTCAAACCGACAGTCCTATTCAGGTTGTTCACCAAGACTTTCACAGCCTTCCGAAGACCCTCGAAGTCGTAGTCTATACGGCCTCGTCCGAAGGTGGCCCCGGACCGTAGGAAGTTACTTACGCAAACGCTGCCGAGTACGCATACAGCCGTCTCGTCCTTGTCCGAGTATTCCACGATCTCGGCGCATAGGTTAGACCCTCTAATAATACCTCTATTGTCGTGGTTACTCCGTCTATTACATACGTCCTTAAACATCGTGTACGGTATCCCGGTCTCTCTAAAGGTCGTACAAACGTCCGTCATTACGTCCAACACGGGCATTTGAGAGACGTACCTTCTTTGTCGTTCGTAGGCTTCGTACTGTTTCTCGAATTCGGCTCCCCAGAGTGAACGAAGGCGCTTAGCTTCTACGCCTCCGAAGAACGACCACATCACGGGTTGGTTGTTAGCGACGCTCTTTCGAACCCTATTAACGAATAAGTCGGGAGTCCACATACCCAAGAATAGGTCCTTGTGCTTCTCTTCGGCGTCACTCCCTCCTTCGGTTCGTTTGTTTGCCAGAATTTTGAGGAAGTCGGTTTCCCAAGGCTCTCGGTATACGGCAGCGGCCCCCGGTCTCTTGTTGGCTACCTTCCCGCCTTGCGGGACGTCTTTGATGAGGCGGTCGAGAGTGGTACAAAACCTACTCGTGTCGGAACCGTCTATATTCATACCTACGCCTCCCGTGTGCATCGAAATGGCGGCGGACTCTACCAAGCCTCGAGTCTTCTTGACGGCGTCGGTACAGTCTACTGTTTGAATGAAGCAACTAGCCAGCTGGGGAGACTCGGTGCCGGCGTTGAACATGGTCGGAGAGGCGTGGGAGATGGTTCCGTCGGTCATCAACTCGAAGGTTTTGAAGGCTCGGTCCATGTCGTCGGGCCAGATACCTAGGGCTATCCTCATAAACATGTGTTTAGGTCGCTCGACTACCTCGCCGGTTGTAGGGTCCTTCAACAAGTAGGATTTGATCAAGTGGTTGACTCCTTGAAAGGTGAAATAACGAAAGTCCGAGTAAGGCTCCTCGTGCACCTTCTCGGATATTTTAAGTCGGTTCTTTTTAACCGAGTTCCATGTATTCTTTGATATAACTCCGACGGCGAACAACCTTTCCATAGCGCTGAAGAACGTATCGGGAGTGCGTATGTAGAGCTCGCACATCAGTATACGGGCTGCTAAAAGACCGTACTCGGGGTGAACGGTCTGCATGTCGGCGAAGTCCAAGGCGGTTTGCTTTAACGTCGCGCTCAAATCAGCTCCTTCCGGCAGGGTGTCGGCTGCCTGTCGAGCGACCGTTCTGACCAACTTTTCGTCTATCTTCGTCAAAGGAGAACCGTAGCGGCTCGAGGCTAAGGATAAGCAGTGTTCAGCGGCGTCCATGTTGCGAGCTCGGTGTCTTTCGAGAGAATGACTGCCGGTGTAGTATAGTAGCTCTCTTTTATAGACACCGAACTAATACAAAACGTGGGTTGGTTAAAGCAAAGTTGCAGACAGCCAATACAAAGCCGACTAATACAAAACGTGGGTTGGTTAAAGTTGGGGAACAGCCAATACGAAGCCGACTAATACAAAGCGGGGAGGAAACCGTCGCTTTGTTTTAGCTCCGCCCCCCCTGCACGAATTCGTTCGCTTCTCCGATCATTCGTATGTCCCATCTGTCGGCGCTCAAGGCGCTCTCGTCGGGCCTTCGGTTAGCGAACACGACCACATGGGGCTCGACGAACGATTGTTTAAAGCCCTTAGCCGACACCAGCTCTCCATCCTTCGTGTCTCCTATTATAGAGTAGTTTATCTCCCCGTCGAAGACCACGATCCTCTCACCTCCGACAGGCTCATTCTTTGAAAAGTATTATTTTCGATAGTACGGTCTACCTCATTGCATTGCGGGTGAATAGCCAATGTTTAGCCGAGCGCGGTAGAATATTGACTATTTCTCTTTTTCTTCGATTAATATGGGGTGTTGGTACACAGTCGTAATACGAGTACTGTTCGCGCCGGTATGTCTTTATTTCTCATCCTTTGTCATGTTACGTCCCGAGGTATTTATTTTACATCTAGTTTCACAGATATTCCGAATATATATACGAACTTTATTTGAGCTGTCTACGTTTCGGGTAGGTGCAAATGTACATCAGTATAATAAAGAAAGGCCAAACCGGTCCATTACTTCGCCTTCCAAAAACAACCTCGGCTAATACAACTAAATTCAAAATACACAAAGCGGACTGATACTGTTCAAAGTTTTATTGGTCTCAACATATCCTTCTGCACACGCGTTAACACAGGGTGGTAGTCCAGCCCTCCTAAAGACGACTCGTCGTAATACAGCTCCCAATGGTGGGGAAGAGTGTCTATGACGGGCCCGGCTTTGTGTAAATTCATAATCACGTCGAATTCGTCCGTATAGATAGCGTGCCTACTCCCGTCGTGTATGAGGACTCGTACGATGGGAGTTTTGGCTTTAGTTAGCCCCATAAACACGTTAAAATGTTGGTTTTGCCTGCCGAGCTCTTCCACAAGCGTGTTTAAGAACTTGTTGTTATCGGCTATACCGCACACCATAGGGTCCATGTCCAATGGCTGGTGTTGGAATCGTATAGTAACCGAGCCATCCAAGCCCTTTTGAATGAGAACGTCTGGTTCGGTAGTTAGATAGTCTTCGGACGGTATCCCGAATGCCGCCTGGCAGGTCGTTTGGTTGATTAAGCATTTCTCACGCATCAGGCGAGCCTTGTAAGGGTCTACGGGGATGTCGGGTGTATTCAAGACGTAACAAGTAGTCTTCGCGGTGTTTATTCGATGAACTAACAGTAGCCTACCTAGCTTCTGTATCAGTACGGACTCGTTTCCAAACACCTCTGCGTGCTCGTGGAGTAGGTAAACGTTCGGGAAAATAATCGTAGATGTCATTGTTTACATACGTCTGAGTACCGTTTCGAAGGGCTTCGCACCGCAAATTTTAGCTAGCGCCAACCAGCTTTTGGAAGTCGAAGGCATATTTCGCAGTATCGGTAAGGAAGAATAAATACTATGCCGGTCCGAAGAAGGTCTACCGGAGTCACCCGTTAGAGCCATGCATTTAGAGTGGCTCGGATAGTCGGGCTCCACGATCTGCCTGAAGAAGGACACCATACCTAAAACGGCCGAAGGGTCTACGTTCACGAAAGCAAGCATCTGCGGGCGAGGTTGTAAGTCGTAGGCTTTCTCGAGGTTCATGAACGTCCCTTTAGACATCGTTTCGTACCGTTCGACCTTACGCTTGTTCTCGTTAGACCTCATTAGCTGTTTGAGGTTCCTCGGTATGTTTCGTTTCATTTCGTAAATGCTGTAGTTACCGACGTCTATAACTATGGCGGGTCGCATAGCCGGAATGTACTTGTTAGTCGTTCTAGGGACCACAACGTACGGTATAATAGTGTCGTAGACTTCCATGTGATTGGCGGTGATCCTAGTCACCATACCTCTTTCTGGTCGCGAGTCTTCTTCGGTTTGAATGGCTTCGAGTAATAACCCACAGCCCAGTAGAGTAGCTAGAGAGTACAGAGCGTGGTTTTCGGAAGTCTTTAGATCGAGTCCCGCGCGTCTCAACGCGGTCGTTATAGAACCTTTCTTCTCACCGTCTTTATATCCCATAATCTCTTTGTAAAACTCGAAAATCAACCACACGTCTTTACGATTCACGCCTATGAACGCTATAGCGGAAGGATACTCGGAAGCCTCCTTCGTAACTCGTTGTATAGCGGCCATATCCTCGAGTTCGATCGAAGACACATCCATGGCTGGCTCTCCCAGCGGAGGGGCTTTACTAGATGGCTTTTTGGTGGTGATATACACGCGTTCGTTACGCCCGTCCACTACGATCGTACTCTTAGGTATTGCCTCGGCGGATACGTGGTAAACATCTACTTTACGAGAAGGTAGACGCTTTAGAATGGCTTTACTGACGGCCAATGTCGTTTGTCTGTCGTGCTTGGGAATAGTCTCCGTATCGTCCGCCGACAGCGCGCCCTCTTCATCGTCTGAATCCCCGTATGTGGACACGGACGAGGGAGGTACACAATAAGGGCTTCTATCGGCAATACGTTTTCTGCTCATTATTCTCACCCTTTTATTCAGTAGATATTAGCTCGAGAGAAGTGAGTTCGAGTCCGAGGTCGCTATACAAATAATCGAAGACCGTCGAGTACCTGGTTACTCCCTCTGTTGTCCACGTATAGACCTGAGGAAAGGCCTCGCTGCGGTTCACTACCAGCCCGTAGGACGAATTGGCTATGTATAGGCCTTTGTCTTTACTAAGGACATACACTACTGGGACCTCTGTCATATTACAAGGGTAGCTCGCTGTGCGCTCTCCTATTCCCTTGATTTTTTCCGGCGTCCACGACTGGATGTTGAACCCTCCGCAGTACTTCATACCCATCGCCAACATTCGTTTAGACAGCGATGGTAGCGGCGCATGTAGAAAGCCCACGTCTTTGGAGAGGACCGTCCATTTGGCTGGAGCGAGGTCCATCCCTATATTTAGCTTGATGGAAATTAGTCCCATCACGTTGTATACGTCCAGTAGAGGGTTGAACGTGCCTTTAAACATATAACTCTTACACAGCTTTTTCGACAGTTTTATCCGTCCGGTCAGAACCATGTACAATAATACAACGTCAAAGTCTCGCCTGGTGACGAACGGGGACTCCAGAGTTCTATGAGTGATCGCGGCCTTCGCGCAGTGGTTTATATACCCGCCGTTTATGGTGAGAGTGTTCTCGAAGACTCGCTCGTACAAGGGGTACATCGGAGGGCCGCGGTGCATAGGAAACATGGGAAAGTTCGTCATATGGGCCACGTTCGTGTGTCCTAGGTCCTTGTAATGAACGTTGAAGGCGAGCCCGTTTACCAAGAATTTAAACACGCGCTGTCTACACACCTTCACATGAACCGGCGCGGGTATATCCTCGTGAATATTACTTACCATAGCGTATAAGTCTACAAGGACCCGCACATCCTCATCGCTCTTCGCGACGAACCAATCCGAATACCTTCCCGATGGCATGGCTGGCGCAAATTATTTCTGCGTGGGAGTCCCGTTTCCTCTACGGACGGACGACGAGGGGCTTACGGATATATCGCGCAGGGTGTCCCCGGGAACGGAGATGTTTACAGCCCTGTGTACAATTATGCGCGAGTCGGGCTGTAGGTACCTACGTCTCGCCACTCCTAGGTGCAGACCGACCTCTTACGACTGCGGACACACGGTAGACTTTTACGACCGCTTTCCCGAAGGCTTCACACACGAGATGGAGGGGTTATTAGGACGGGCTAACCCGTCGTACGTGATAGCTATAAACACCACTAAAGGCACCGTAGACACGACAAAGGTAGATACAGAAGCTGTCTACAAGTCTACTCTTCTAACTATGTTCGTGCAGTC
Source organism: Mopalia muscosa (assembly GCA_031763545.1). Classification (NCBI taxonomy): domain Eukaryota; kingdom Metazoa; phylum Mollusca; class Polyplacophora; order Chitonida; family Mopaliidae; genus Mopalia; species Mopalia muscosa. The sequence goes on from JARFOD010011115.1 coordinate 14,225, forward strand.
CGTCCAACAGATCAACCCGCACTCGAGGATACTCTATAAAATGGTCGGTATGGAGCCGCAAAGAGGGTTGGGTATGTTTATTACCGCCGAGACAGGCCAGTGTTGCTTCAGGTACGTCGTGGCTAAGCTAGTCGACCAGGACATTCGTTTGTTCGTTCAGGACCACGTTAACCACACCACCCTTCTCGATCTGAGCGCGGTGTGTAAATGGTTCAGCGCTGAACACACGAAGGCCTAGTCCATATTAAGCCCCGCCCACCCCGCTAATACTAACTGTGGGGTTTATATTAGTTGGTTAGCTTTGTATTATTTAGTGGAGTTTGTATTAGCGGCGTTAATAAAAAGCATTCGACGGTAGTATATGGGATCATTCGACGTCACCCTACCGAACACAGCTGCCCGATTATGCCGACAGAGGTCTCGTCCTGTGCGCGTATATCCATGAGGATACTCTTCTTTAAACTTAGAGACACCCCAAGCGCCTTACAGACGTTGGAAGAGTTTTCGAGACTCAAAGCCTACAGTGGTATAGCGGTGGTCAGGTCTGCGACTACACCGGGGTATCTGAGCTGCTTCATGGACTGTAAATGCACTCGCTTTTCGTTCGAATTCGGAAAAACGACGCTATGCCGAGAGTTGGGTTGTTGCGCCACGGACGACGCTATATTATACAAAAATACCACCCGTTTGAAACTATCGCAGATATTCTATAGAGAGGTCGGTGCTACGGAGCCCCTTTTTAACGTCTTGGTAGCCACAGGGACGTTCTCGGAGATGATGAGCTGCTTCTTTTACAGGACATTTGGGCGGCTCAAAAATAACCTACCGCCTACGTGCGACGATCTATTCGTGAAGTGTACGTGGGACCACAGAATGGCGAAAGGCCTAAAATAAATTAAGACCATTAAAAACCCCGTGTACGTTTTTTGATCACTTTATTACGTCTCGTACGTAAGCCAATCGGCCTTCGAAGTTTCTCGGAGTAATAGGTGGAGCAACGCTGCGTGTCATAGGCCTGTCTGGTGTGGTGTCGTAAGAGACGATCTTCGCTCGCATTTGTTTAGCCTCTAGCGTCCGCTGGAGGAAGCCTAGAGAGCTCTCTTTACGATTCTTTATTAACAAGTCTAGCTCGAGATCGCGTTGAACTACGGCGTCCTTGGCTATCTCCGAAGTAGACTTGTCTCGTTTTATACTGATCGCTTCGGAGTACCGTTCGTGCTGTCTGTCGTCGTTAAGCTCCTTTTGCCCTAACGTAATGAGCTCCTGCAGGGTTTCCACACGCGTCTTCTTGATAGTATCGATAATCTGTAGAGTCGACACTATGCGTTGGAAATGCTCGGAATCGGATTCGTCAGAGGCCTTCGTGGACCTCAGTATACGATCTTCCAACACCGGAAACGTCAATGAAGCGGGATCGTGTCCCATGTATGTCCGCAAGATACTCAACAGACTCCTCAAAGGTTCCTCCAGAGCGTCATCTAAAGGCACCGGCTCCGTAATCATGCCCGCAACACCGTTTTCTATCTCCGTGGGGTACTTGCTAGGCGCATTGCGGACCACGTACGACTTTTGTATGCGAGCACTTCGGTTGGTCTTAGGACCGGGCTTTAAGAGTCTAGAAGTCACCTGTTGTTTACTACCTCTGGGTCTATCGGTAGTAAACAAGGGGGTTTGTTGCGTAGCTACTGCCTTATTAATCTCTTCTTGCGTCGAATCCATCGGTGTAGCTTCGTTTAACGGCGTAGTTTCATCCATAATCTCCTCCTCGCTTTGATCCGAGTCCATAGTCGTGCATAGAAACTCGGTACTCGGTCTCGTCTATGGACGGGTCGAACGCGAATATCAAGTGTTTAAATAGCGAGTCCTGCGAAGAGTTTATTAATAGTTCGGTTATGAAGCGGTCGCACATGGTGTAGAACAACTGCCTGGTAGAGCCCGCTTTTTGAGTTATCATACCGGTAAACCCTTCGTGGGAGTTACCGTAACTGAGTTTCAAGTAAGGTACCACGATATTCGTTAGCACCGGGACGTCGTTGATACCCCAAGTCTTCACTCCGTGGTTGTCGACTATAGTGATGGAAGGGATTATACCGCTGGTAAAGTCCTCCCACCGAGACTTTATAACCGACTTCATGTCCTTCATGTGCTTTTCGGGTATGCCTTGCATTATTTTAGCCTTTCTAAAATGGTCATTGACGGTTAACATTTGAGGCGTCGGGGTCAAGCTACCTATAGTCATATCGTGTGCTGCGTGGGCCCCTTTACACCGCTTACGGCGTTTTGCCTCTCTATCTCCCTCAACTATATCGTTGTACCTTTTCAGAGACCGCATATGAGTACGTTCTTTTATAGCGGACTCCCGTTCGATACGGGCCTTCTCGAGTAGTTCTCGCTTCTCTAAATCGCGGCGCTTAGCCTCTTGATAAGCTTCCTCCCTTCTACGAGAGAGGTCGCCCGCCAACTCGTGGTACTCGCCCATGGCGCTGTCGTAGGCGTTCTTAATATTGCTGTTGACGGAGTCGTCGCGAGGTTGGTTAGGCTCTCTACGGAGCTCCTCTCGCAATTGTTCGCGCCTTACGTCTCTACGGTCTTCTACTATACCGACGGTCTGTCTCAACTCGTCGAGGTTCTGTCTATACGTTTGGGACACCCGTTCCAAGTCTTGTACCTTTTGTCTACGGAGGGTCTCGAGGAACGCGTCCGACATTACTACGGCGTCGGACAATGACGTAGTGTCCTCCTCGTCCATGGTAGACAAGAGACTTTGAAGGCTCGATTGTAAACTTTCCAGTTGCTTCATGTTGTCGTTTTGAGCGACCTGGCGGTTAGCGATTTCTTGGCTTATTTTTTGTTCGAGCCTCTCGAGTACCCCTTCTATCTTGTCCATCCCGGTTCGGTTCAGTTTGAGCTGCGTATCGAGTACCTTCTTGTACACTATGGCGAGGTTGCGGGCGTCTATAGACTTACTCTTATACTCGCCGATCTGACTAACTTCCTTCATGGTCTTTAGTTGGAATCCTTGGTACTCTTTGATTAAGCTGGTATAGTTACCCTTGAGAGCCTTGTAAGCTTCGTTGGCGTCTTTCATTTTGAGGTAATATTCGGAGAAGAGTTCCCCTACACGCGTACTACCGCCTGCGGCCATGTCTGCCGGAGTTACTTCGCTCGCACCGCGTAATATACCGGCGAAATCCCCGTCGAAGTCGTCCATGTTGAACATAGAGTCCACCGCGACGCGTTCGTGAGCTTCCGGGGGGACAGACAGGGAGGACGTATGGTTGGTCATAAGAGACTCCATATGCGTCAGCATTTTTTCGACCGCGTCCAAGACACTCCGCATCTCCAATTGGGCTTTACTGATAGCCATATTCGAAGCGACGTCTATACGAGTGTCCATCTCGCGGAACATATCAGACTCCGAAGGCGCGTTGGGGTTAATACCTACGACAGCCATGGCGGTCTCCAATTTATCCACCATGTCTTGCACGGAGTTCATAGAAGAAGACATGTCGGAGATCATTTTACGTATGGGCACTACTCCGAAGCTCCCGTCGGTAGAGCCGTCCATAGAGTCTGTAATGTCGTTGATCTCCTTATGAACGGCCTCTAAGTTCTTGTGAATTTTAGCCACGAATTGGTGTCGAGTAGACAAAAGCTCTTCTAGCTTCTTAGCGGCTCCCTTCAAGTGCTTGTCTTCGTCCGTCATGACCGACCTTAGTAGCCTAGTCACTTCGTGCGCGGTCCTCTCACCGCTGTTAATCTGTTGCTTTAAAGACTTGACCAGCTCAGTAGCTGCTGGGTCGGTCTGGTTTCCGCCCTCCCTAGAATGCTTGCTAATATACGGGACTCTATGGGGACGCTCAATGCCTCGAACGACGACTCTTTGAGGTCGGTTGACGCCTTTAGATTCGTACCTTACATTGTCGTCCAAGTCTTGTAATTGTCTCCTCCACAAAGCCTCCTCGTCGTCGTCCCGTACATCACCGACGTCTTCGTTAGTCTCGTCTTCCTTACGCTCTAAGAGGATGTACCCGTCTGACAAATGAGTGGAGTTCTGTTTACCGAACAAGGCCGCGTAGGTGTACTCCGCCTTGAGCATCAGCGACAGCTTAGTGTCGAACGGCGTGCTATAGCGTTCGAAGAACACGAACGCTTCGGAGTTAGCACGGAAGTTCCAACAAGTCAGCGAGTTGTCTCGTTTATTTTGGACGATTATAAGGCTAAAGGGGTCGGGAATCTTCCGTTTACGAGTCAACCATTTCTTCTTAGGGGGCACGTTTTCGTAAGGGATAACTCCGAGGGCTTGCTTAAACTCTTGCATGATCCGCATCTCCGCGTGAAGGTTCTTTATGTCGCCCAGAGACGCGGTGGATTCTTCCACTCGCTTGTACCATTTGGAGTAGACGGCGTGCTTCATCGTGGAGGAGGTAGCGAAGAACTTATATCGTTCCTCTTCGGACAGCTCACCGGAGGTCTCGCCGTATATCTCGGCCATGTCGTGCATCAGCCGTATCAACGAGTCCATTTCATCGAACCTTCGTAAGAAAGACATCGAGCCGAAGGTTTTAATGTACCTCTCAACGGCCACGTCGGACCACATCTTATTAAAGATTTCAGAGTGTCCAGACCACTGGATGTCGTCCGACTTAAACGACTTTCTATTGTTTAGCATTTGGAACATGTCCATAGTATGCACGGTCGGGAATACTACGGAGATCTCGTCCAGTCTCTCGAACGGGTCTACGTCGGGCTCTTCTCGCTTCATTCTACTTATGTAGTCTATTAAGAATTGGTGCGCCTTACGCTTCTCTAGAACCGAGCACCATCGTTCGTGTATGGGATGGTCCCTCTCTAGTATCTTCCTAGCCATAAACCACGGTTTCCTTAGAGCCGCTTCGAACTGTTTAACGAGGTCCTTCATGCGTTGATCTTCTTGCCTACCCTCGTCGACCGGAGGGGCGGGAGGTAAGTAAATAGACTCCATGCTTATATATAGAGCCTAACTTTTTTTACTACGGGTCGATTCTTACTAATACATCGTGTTTGTCGAATAGGGCGGGCTTACGGGCTGTGTCTACAAATGTGACAGAGTTAAGGAGCCTGGAGGGACAGACGACGCGAGGGTTGTATATCTTCTCAGGAGCGGGTAAAAGGTGCTTCACGATGTGCCACGGAGAGTTAACGGACTCCTTCTTAAATATTACATAGAGGTCGTGGGTTTGAAAGTACACCGCGGTGTATTGCACGTCTATAAACACGGGTAAGTCACCCAATTGGTACACTCTATTGGATTGAGGTACGGACGCGAAGGCGATCTTACTATCGTAGTCGGCCGGACAAAGCCGGTCCTGCGTGTGCAACTGTATACTAGTATACACCTTTATACCACCTACTCCGTCGACCATACGAATGATTTCACGCACTAAGTCGGAAGGTTGACGTGGTACGAAGGACACCATGTAAATATCCATATCCAGACTAACAAAGAAATAACGAGAAATAAACACAGATTAATAGTTAATTAAGAATACCGTTTAATTTCTTAAAAAAACATCGATATTCGGAGGGGGGATTTTTCAAATCAATGCATCATGATACTCAGCATCTTAACAGCCTCGAATTTGTCGTTACCAGTGCCGGCGCAGGAGCAAGTCATCTGTTCCACGGTGGCGAACAAGTCGAAGGGGATGATGTTGTGAGCGCTGTGAGGGCAGAAGAACATTCTTTTACCTCGACATAGGGTGAACTGAGGCATCTTCCTTTCTTGGGGTAGAATCGTCAGGTCGAGTGTGAGGGCGGCTTTACCATTTGTCCTTCGTTCGTACAGAGAGGGAGTCGGTAAGGCGCCAGAAGTGAATGAGAACCCCGGAACTCGTGGTTTGGGGACCAAGGTCTTGATGAAGTATAGGTACGTATTGAACTTATTTCCCGCATCGAATTCAGCGTAGGTAAACCGGCTCACGGTGACCCTACTAGTGCCTTCTCTTACTACACAACTTGTCGAAGGGCCGTCAGTTTCCAAATCTCCGGGGCCATCTGCCATGTCGACGCCGTCATCTATCGACGGTAGTTCTAGTTGTTGGTTGCTATCGAAGGCCTCTAGGAACCCCACATCACTATCGATGGTTGAGATCGTGATGTTAAAGCGAACGTTATTACACGGTCTTTTAAGCTGGTCTTTCTTCGACTGCGTACTGAGGCCTGTGTCACATACCAAAATCTCCTTGTTGTCCATGGACCCCGGCATTTTCTTGTACGTTCTCGGAGGTATGATTAGGTTGATGAGCGCGTTGGTTCCGTCAGACACCTTGAAGAGAAGGTTGTTGGTGCTATCGAAATTGGCGAAAAGGAATCGAACGGGAGTGGCCGCGTCCTTGTCGGTGCACTTGATGTTCATAGTCATCTCCTTGTTAGTACACTCCATAGAGCTCTGTACAACGGACTCGTCCGCGGGCACCACCATCATCAGTCCTTTAACGGCTACCTTGTCCTTCGAGACCTTGGTGAGGGCTACCCCGGGGAAGACGGGCTTCGCTTGGTGTCCCAGCCAGCTCGTAGTAGATCGTTTAAGGTCCGTGTAGTACCCGGCCTCCCATAGAGCGTGGTGAGACCGGTAACTGTATGGACGGTCGTCGGTTATCTCGGATCGGTAAAGCATGGTTGTCTTAATGCTGAATTAGAATAAAGAGTATATTAATACTATACGTGTCTACTCAGCGGTGAATTTGTAGAGAACTGATTTGATTGAGTTGGGTTACCGTCTTTTATGGACACCAGTTTTGCATCGTTTTGTATAAGCGGCCAATAGAAAGAAACCTTCGCCTTGTATGGGCGGAGCTACAATACTCTCTCGCTTTGTATTAGCGGGTTTTCAAAACAAACCCTCGCTTTGTATGAGCGGCCACTAAAACAAACCCCTCGCTTTGTATGAGCGGCCACTAAAACAAACCCACTTTGTATGGGCGGAGCCTAAACATTCTATCGCTTTGTATTAGCGGGGTTTAAACCAGTATCTATATAAGGGCCATACAAGATATAATAAGACACATTTCCACTCTATTCTTCGACACACGTGCATATATTTTGCTGCTGTTGTATATACCCTGTAATTTTTTTTACTAATGGCTATGGTCACCTTAGACGCCCTGTTGGTAAAGTCGTGGCGGGTAGCTTATCAGGATACAGCCGAGAGGGTTCAACGTTACGTTACCGGCCTCTTACCTGGACGTCTTCCATTCAAAGCTTACAACCGATTCAAGTTCGACAATACGGCGGGAAAGCACGGAGTCTTCGAAGTGATCGAATGCGTCGAGGGGGACGGCGAGAGATGCGCAAAGATCAACAGAATGTTCCATCTGTGGCGCGACAAAGACCAGTCAGCCGTCCAGAGCGACTTGAAGTTTTACAGCCCTCAAGAGTGTAGACGCATTAGAATTATACCATACCCGACCGGGTCTATTATCTCGAGACACAAGGTGTATTCACCGGAGGGCGTCACGCAAGCCGCTATTATGTCTATCAATGTGTTTAACAAGTTCATTCAAAAGACAATATTCTTCTTGTTACTCACGGCTCCTGACGGCCGCAAAAGAAACATTCCTATTGGCGAGAAAATGCTCGATACGATCGTCGGCCTACCAACCTCGTGAAGAGTTGTGCTGATTATTTGTCTATAGACTAATTAAAAAAACCTATTTTAAACTTTTGCAATTTGTGTAGCTTCAGCCGTGTATATTGGTGCATCTACAGCGCGCTCTCTCTATTACAGCCTTATAACGAGTCTCGACGGTAATGTATATCTACGCTATGCTGCTACTGATGGCCGGGTTCCATTCTTCGGCCGCGTATATTAACAACTTTAGATTCGGCCACAGCAACGTGTTCAAGGGTGATGGGTTGCCCTTTACGGCTAGAATCAGCGGTACGTATTACCTCGACGTCGTAGGTACCCCGGAGTTGGCGTACCTAAAAGACGCTAATAAACTAGATGTTGTGACCGCTGCTGGCTTGAATACCAACGCCTTACCGGTCTTTTGCACGGGAGAAGTTGCCGATATAATTACTAAGCTGGATGGTGGAGCTCACAATACTTTCGCGGCGCGCCTAGAAGCCTTGGCGGAGAAAGTTAAATCCAATAAGACAGCCGCAGAGCTTATCGGTCTGATGCGGAGTTGGGGTCCAGCGGTTGACATTACTAACGCTAAATACAATTGCTCTCCTCTCGTTCTCATTCCCGAGCGAAGCACAACCGGGTATAAATTTACTTTAGATATCACCTTCGACGATTACAAACCTATAGCGTTCGTCGACGCTCTCGGTGTGGGGTTGTTTTCTTACAAACGCTCGTACGACACCAAGCACTCTGGTCACAATTCGGGAAATCCTATCAGGTTTTGCGGCGGCGTAGACTACACTGGTGACATGTACACGTTCGAACCTCGACCCAAATGTCCCGTCACGACGCCTGAAAAAGCGAAACATTACGGTCGCGCTATGATTACTGTGTATAAACCGAACATCGTGAGCGTTCGTAGAAAAGTTACGAGATGCGTGCAACACCTTACCCATTTTCGTACTAAGAACTGGCTATTCGGAACCGACAAGAATCCACTTAGAACGAGGACGGTGCGTACTACTCCCGCGGATTGTAGGGACTGGATTGCTACAAAATCGGCGTGTAGGACATTCAACTACAGATCTATCCTCGAACACGACTTTTTCAACGACCACGTGAATCGCGGTAGAGACTATTATACCAAACACCCGGATAGGTGTAAACTGAACCCCACAGTGTCTCAAAACAACGCTATGACCGAGTACCGTACCAATCCGGACCTTTCACAAAAAAGCAGTTTTTGCCGTACCGTCGACTACGACATGCGCTCGGGTCTTTTATCGGAAGGATTCATGGAAGTGTCTATGCCTATGATGGTCCTGAAGACCCCCTGGATGACGATCCCGACAGAAGAACAAAGTAAAGGGGAGTACGTATTCAACGGCATTACGATGATTTGGGAACCGTTTAAACCGGGCGATCTGTGCCCGTACGTTCCCAGGTTTCGAGGAGAAGTATCTTACGTTAAATACAGGCATACGGACAATAACGTCCCCGCGGACCCCACGAAAGTCGAGGATGAAAAGTACACGCTCTTTCTGATATCCGACCACTACAACGCGCTGTTCAACGTCGATAGTTCCCAGAGAATCGCCAACGTGTCCAAACTCCACTGCATGCCTCACAAGACGGACTATAGAACGACCGCCTACCAGACTAGTGGAGAGCAGATAATAGTGGTGACTGCGGTGGACGAAGGGGAAGACGGGAAACACGACACGAGTCATATTCCATTAGAAATGCGGCACGTAGGGCCCGACCACCAAGTCCACGGGGCGTACGCGTCTATCCACTACGACCCCGAAACCAGCAGTGTAAAGACCGTAGAGCACGACAACCAGTATACGGCGAAACCTTCGAAGGAAGGCGATCCTAACGTTGTGCACGACCTAAAGAATTACTCCGAGACAGTTTTCAAATCAAAAAAGGAAGGGTTTGTCCACACGCCCGTCCAGGTCCCCGTCAAACCGTCTTCCACGGACGTGTTCAACTATATCACTTACCAACAGACGGAAATTCAAAAGCACAACCTTCACGTGCGGGCAATGCAGAACTGTTTCATGAACCAGCTCGACTGGGACGTGTACACGCAGCTACTCGACTTGAACCCTAGTCGCGCCATCAGTAACAGGTTAAACATGGCCGTAGAAGCTTCGCTGGGCGGGAACGGGTACTACAACGTAAAGAAATGCGAATTAGCCACGAACGTCGCGGTTATTCCAACCCTTCGCACCTCGTCCGAAGAGCAGGTTACGATCAACGGAAAGGCGGTTACGGTGAAAGAAATCGTCAATTATATGGGTGTATCCCCGGACCCAGAAAAATGTTTCGCCATGCCTCTGCTGCTGTTCACATCGCCTTCGACTGGCGCGCAAGTCGTCGGTCAACTGACCCTCGAAGGCGTCATAAACGCGCAAAAACTATCTTACTTAGAAGCTTGCAGCCGTAACAAAGCCTTTATTTTCATGGTTAATGATTTCGGTCATTTCTTTTTCGACTACAAGAGGAACTTTACCTCACCCGCCGATATCATCAGGAATGCCACGGACAGGCTGACTACATCCCCGTCGCCCGTTACCCTATCCCGATCCGAACAGTCTTTGTTGAGACACAGGCAGCACGTGCTCAGTAAAATACACACGATATCGATCGTCCAACCAGCAGACGCGAAGGAGAAAGAATACAGGCATTACCCAACCGGCCTCTTTTCGAACGACCTTTACAGCATCGCCGAACATCAATCCATCTCGTTGGGTCTCATGAAGCTTATGGAAGAGCAGAATTTCGAAAGGTTCGCTGGTGTAGAGTTTACTCGCGATTTGATATCCAAAATGAGGTCCCCGGACAGCGCCATGGGATTGGGTAATTTTTTGGAAGGCGCCGGCGACTTCTTCTTGAAAGCGGGCGAGGGCGGGGAACACCTTTTAAACGGGGTCGGTGGGGCTATAGGAAAGGTTTTTAAAGGGGCCGGAGATGGAGTTGGATCTGCCGGTAAGGGTATATTTCAAGGAATCGGGGACGCTTTGTCGGGTACATTCATGTCTATTGTCCCCATAGTACTCAGCGTGGTCGTTCTCGCTATAGTCGGCGTGGTCGTGTACAAGCAAGTGACTGGTAAAGAGGACCCTCCCGCGTACTCACCCCCGGACTACACGAATCCTCCTCAATACGGGAATGTTAAAAAACGAACCGGCCGCGTTAGATAAACAATTTTGTTACAATAAAGAACTATATTTTATATACCGAGTCTTTCTCAGTTGGGGTAATCTCATAATTAAAAAAAAAAAGGTTTCGTCCGGAGGGGGTTATTAGTTTCTGCCGATATAATTATTATACGTTGATTCTTTACCTAACCATGATGAGTGTTATGCACTGGTTGAGTGTTCTACCTTTGGTCGCGGCCTGCACGAGCTCCCGACCGAGCCATATGGGACCCCTCCCAACCACGGTCATTTGTAAACACTTGGTAGCCGGCAAGCGCTTTCACACGTTAGCCATCAAGTATAAATCACTTGATGTACCCACCCGAGATTCCCTAGAGTGGAATCGTATATGGAAGGTCGGAGTGTCGAGCGAGAGTCCTAGAATGTTCAACGTACAGTGCGAAATAGACAGGTTTTCGGAACTCGAACAGTATTTTTTACCGAACACGATTACACCGGTACCCTCCAGAGTACTCCCCGTATTACCCATTGTGAATTACTTAATGCAGGGTACGGACAAGGCGGTGGGACTGTGTTCGATGAAAGTGTTGGTGGTTATTCTACCACACGCCCCCGATGAAAATACTACGCTTACGCTATATTCGGAGAGTGACAAGCTGGAAGTAAAGTTCGGTTTGGCGGACCTCGAGGACAACCAATGCGTGAGAGTGCTCACAAATTTCACCGTTATGCCGCACCACGACTTTGAAACGTGTTATTACGAAGGAAAATATTACTTTCACTCCGACAGACTATATGTACAGGGTAGACCGTGCGTTAACTATACGTGTATCGACGGTAGAATCATTGATACACAAATTATCTGCGACGACCCCGCGTGTTCACCCGGGGTGCAAGTATTACCGCCGAACGAAGATCGATGCTGTCCCGAATGCGGAGACCCAAGCGTCTGTTACAACTGCACGGGCGTAGACGAGTGTAAAGAGGGAACACACGAGTGCGATCTGAACACAACCGTCTGCGTAAACGAAGGAGGGGGGTATAGGTGTGACTGTCTAGAAGGCTACGTGAGTGTACTGCAGTACGGGAGGAAGCGCTGCCTCAAATCGTATACGGAGTACCGCGTGGTAGACCCAAAAGTCGTGATGTGTTGTTCGCACGTATCGACAAAAGGGATGCTGTTATTGAAGGCTGCTAAATACGATATAGGATACCCGTATCACGTAGAGAACATGGGATGCCTCCACGGTATTGTGGGGGATCCGACTGATGCTGGGTCGAACAACCGACCCTACTATGTTTCCAGCCGCAGCGAAGAAGAATCCATGATGGTGTTTACGAAGTCTCTAGCTGGGTTACTATCACCGAAGTACAACAAGCTAACTGCGTTCATACCCTATACAAACGACTCGTGCCTTCGAACATACACGGTGAACGTATCGGGCAACACAGCGGAGAACCGCATGTACATCACTCTGGAGCGGCATAACCATCTCGTCACCAAAGGCGGTAGTTGCAAGCTCCTCTCGTTGAACCCTATATGGTTATACGGGCACGTCCTAGACAAACCTACGGACGAAGACTGGGAGAATAGGGAGGATCCCAGTTGCAACTCCTCGACCGACCAGAGAATTGTCTCTGGTGGAATGCTAGCCTTGTACACCTTGTTGAGCGCTGGTGTGAAAAGAAACGATTGAAATGTATATATATAGACTCAATAAAGAACACCCCAAAAGCAATTGAATAGGTATGTGTTTTGTTTATTAAGCTCTCCCTTTTTTATAGTTCTGTTGAGCGCGTAGATAGATTCTCGTCGTGGCTGTTTTTTTAGCACTTCCCGTCGAAGAGGGCCTTTAGAGCGAATATCTTCTCTCTGTTGATCCGGCTTTCGCTAAATGATTCTCGAGTTGGTCGAGCGCGATTTGTAAGGCCCTAATCTCCACACCGACCTCTTGTAACCGGGTTATATACTCGTCTTTTTCGCTTTCGGTAACATGCAAGGCTGTCCGTAGGCTTTCTATGCAATCCGCGGCAGCCACCATTTCCTTCTCGTAGTTATGTACCTCGCTCAATAATTGCTCGGCTCGTGTGTCCGTAGAGGGTTGGAGGGACTTGAGTTCGTTATTTAACCTGTTAATAGTGCCTTCAGACTCGTCTACCATTCGTTTGTGGTTAGCCGTCAAAGTATCTAACTCTTCGCTTTGCAACTCGTAGGTACTTATCGGTACAGTAGAGGCCAGTTCACTACGCGGAGCTCTCAACTGGTCGATCAGGTTGTGTAGAAGTTTTATTTCCACCGCCTGATCGTCTATCACACGCTCTAGCTGCTGTTTGATTCCGGCTTCTTTCGGGTTCAGGGTGTGTTTCGCGAACTGTCTTTCAAGTTCGTCTACTTTATTAGACGGCTCACGGTAGTCTGAGATGTACTCGTCTTCGAACCATTCATCGTGGGACAAAGGGCTTCTACTGCGACGCCTTTCTTCTTGTCGAGACATCATAGCGCACACGAGTTCCTTCTGGGAGTACATAGAAGCTAAATCTAAGGCGGTGTTTCCATCCCCATCGGTAGTGTATAGAGACTCGTGAGAGGTAGATAGAGCGTACTTGACTAGCATCATGGGTATAGTTGGATTACCTCTCGAGAGCTTGATGGCTAGAGTGAGAGGAGTATCCCCTTTGTAATTCTGTATAGTACAAGCTCTCACGGACCGTCCCATACCGAGCATCAACATTACGGCGTACGTGTTCTTGGACATTACCGCCAAGTGTAGCGCGGTGTTGCCGGACGACCCTACCTGGTCGTTGAGAAACTCCCCGTCGTTCTCCGCGGTGAATACGAGGTCCGAGAACCGTACTTCTAACGAGGGCGTGTTGGCTATCTTCGCGAACACCGTCAAGCCGCATCCGTCTTTCGTCAGTACATCTACTCCCAAGCCCATAAAGTAGGCGAAAATCTCGTATTTGTTCTGCCTTATAGCTAGAAAGACCAAATGATAAGAGGGACCATAGGGTCTCGTGGTAACACTCTGGTTGACATTGACGGAGTTAGGGACTACCTCTCTAACGTACGTAATATCACCTCTGTTAATGGCACCCACGAGCCGTTTAGAGCGCGCGTAGTGTAAAGGATGCGCCTTGACAGACGCCATGGTATTTTTACTAACGTGGACCCCAACAAAGAACGGAACACTAATACACATTTCGGTTAGTATACTTTTATTTAGTAAAAAGGGACTAATCGGAGTCTCCGAATAAGTCTTCTACGCACGGAGGTGTAGAGATGAGCTTCAGCTGCTTGGTTATGCCGCCGTGTGTGGCCTCATCTTCACTGTCGCTCAGAGTTCTTCTGCGGCGGGCGATACGGGTTTTTGTCGGTCTTACAATAAGCGTATCAACCTCAGAGTCCGAAGAAGAGCCTTCCATAGACTCCACGGCGGTGTTGTAGTCGACTTGTTTAGTTATAACTGGCTTCGCAACCTTCTTCTTCACGCGTTTAGTTGGCTTCCGCTTCTCTACTTTCTTCTCCTCTTCTACAGGCTGTTTAACAGTGACTTTACGCTTGGCGCTCTTCTCCCGGTTAGTGAGTATATGACAATACGAACCGGGGCACTTGGGGTTCTCGTAGGATAGGTACACGTTATTACCAACCATCTGAAGGGAGCACATAGTGTCCAAGTCTCTAACGGCTCCCTTAGGTAACAGGCGGGAGGAATAATATTTCTTACCGTGGAAGACGATCGTATGGTGGTCGTCAAAGGTCTTTTTAGACACTCCACGCCCGTCTGAAGCGAACTTTATATTAGCTGGGATGAGGTTAGCAAGCTTGAACGTCTCGGTAGTCTCCAGATACGTTATCAACTCAACATCCAGTTGTTTAAAGCTAGACTTCAACGTTGTTAGGCGTAAAGCGGTCTCGAACTCTGGTGCGCACAGGTAATACACACACAAGACCCCGTCCAACATACTACAGTCTTTGACGATTTCGTGGGGGCTAGTATCTCGTACGAACCTAACTTTGATCATTAGCTTCTGGCCCTCGTTAGCTTCATCGTCCTCACGCTTCTTCATAGACTTCCTCAGATCATTTAGAAAGCCGAACGAATCCCTCATAGCGCCTCTCCTCAGTTTCAATCCCGTCTGTCCGGTTACGGCATCGTCGGCCCAGTAGCTAGTATCCGATGTGTTGCGGAAACTCTTGGCATTAGATAAAGAGCGGCTCGCGATTATCATATGCTTGGTAACGTGAATGATTCTGTTATCGTCGAAGGCCTTCGCTAAGGAAAACGCGGTCGACATGGAGCCTTTGAGGTAGGCCACCACCTTGTCGTTAGGATCGTTTGTTATCCGCTTACGAAAGGCCACTTTTTTCCCAGCGTCCATACCCTCTTCTATACACTCCTCGGCTTTGGAAGGCATCGTGTGGAGTAAACGCGCTAGTAAAAGTTGATGCGAACAGTCGTGAGCTGTAAAGGTTTGTGATTTTCTATGATTTGGTCCTCGCTTTAATAGTACCCAGAGAAGAGCTCGCTAATACAAAGCTCCCAAATATATCAGTTTGTATTAGCGGCCTTTCCATTGGTCGACTTTGCATTAAGCCGGCTTTGTATTAACGGCATTTCCATTGGTCGACTTTGCATTAAGCCGGCTTTGTATTAGCGATTTTCCATTGGTCGACTTATCATTTTGCCGGCTTTGTATTAACGGCCTTTTCATTGGTCGACTTTGCATTTAGCCGGCTTTGTATTAGCGGGTGGTTAACTTAAACTGTCACGCCTACCGGGTTTCTTCATTCCAGCCATCACACGTTGAACGGTGAACAGCTCTATATCGTCTATAGGCTCGTTAAGTCTGTAAGCGCAAGCCGGTCTGTCGGGTGTAGAGTGGACTTTAAACAGTTCTACTGTACGGAATTTACGGCCGCATTCGGGGCATACTAACACGATAGAGTGCTGCTCAGCCATTGTGTACAAAGGATAGAGCTTCTCAACGCATATAAATACTAAGATGGACGCTGCTTACTTCGCTCTAGTCAAGGAGGTATTAATTCACGGACAGTGGTGTAATAACAGGACTAATGAACGGACCTTATCTCTGTTCGCTCCGAACACTATGAGCTATGATTTGACTACCGAGTTTCCCATCTTAAAGAGTAAGAAGGTGCAGTTCGGGGCTATAAAGGACGAACTGACGTGGATACTCAGCGGATCTACGGACGCTAAACGGTTGAAGACTAAGATATGGGAAGGAAACACCTCTAGGCAGTTCTTAGACTCTCGCGGATTACACAACTACGACGAGGGTGATTTAGGGCCTGGCTACGGCTTTCAGATGAGGTACTCGGGAGCTGAATACATCGATAAATACACGGATTACTCGTCGGCCCCCGGCGCAGTAGACCAGTTGAGAAGGTGTGTGGAGCTACTCAAGAGGGACCCGGACAGCCGACAGAACGTTATATGTTTGTGGTCTCCTAAAGATATAGCCAAGACGGCCTTACCGCCCTGTCATTTCTCTGCGGTGTTCAGGGTGTACGATAAGAAATATCTGTGCTGTCACCTATATCAACGGTCGGGCGACGTGGGCTTAGGAGTCCCCTTTAACGTGGTCAGCTACGCTCTGTTGATGCACCTTATAGCCAACGAAATAGAAGGTTTGGTACCCAAGACGCTCGCTCACACCATTACAGACGCTCATATTTACGAGTCTCATATAGCCACTCTTAAGAAGCAGATCAGGAGGAGAGTTAGAGGTATACCCCTAGTCAAATTGAAGCTAAACGTCCCTCCGGGTACTAGAGTGGAATCCGTCACCAAGGAGCAAATTTCGCTAGAAGACTATTACCCAATAACGGAGCCTTTACTACCCGTGATGAAGATGGCGGTATAAAACTTTTCATATGCTTAATAAAAAATTTACGGGTACGTAAGTGAATATGTAACTATTCGTTTTCTTGTCTCTTATATGCACAGTTCCCCGCACTGAGGGTGAAGTGTGAGCGTACCAGCCTTCCCGAGTGTCGGCGAAGACCTGGTAATTGGCCGGGTTGGTAGCTAACCACGCCTGTATCCCGTCCATCTCGGACCTATTAACGAGTGTCGAGTGGCGGTTGCGCGCGTCTAAAGAGGTTAGGAACAGCTTCGGCTCGTGTCGTTTGAGGCATAATATAGTATACTCCGACACTTTGTCCGCCTTGTGAGCTATTCCCCTTACGAGTGTTTTGTTCATACTCGCCCCCTCTTAAGTCAAATCAAAAATAATGGAGCGAGAATAATAATATAGGGTATTAGTAATAACGATCTACTTAGTTTTGAAGCGACTTATAAAAGGGCCATGTCCTACTCCGGCGACCTACTCAAAGGGCTCGTAGTAGCTACCCACGAGTTTTATTCCTTGATGATGGGTCTTCAAGAGGCTTATAAAAACGAACTAGTGTCGTGCGTCTCGAACAGGGAAGAAGGAAAGCCGTTCGTACCACCTCCCGTCTACTCGTTCCTGCCGGTCAGAAAGGCTAAGGTAACCAAACCTTACAAGGACAAGAAAGCGGCTACCGCGTTAGCGCTAAGGGCTATACAGAAGGTGTTGGACATTAAGAAGCCAGTCACACAGTCCAAGCTCGTTCGCTTAATGGGCACCCTAGACATACCGTTGGAGAAGTATACCGCGCATCGAGTAGACATCTTATTACGCAAGTACCTGAGCGACAAGCTCAAGCAGTTCAACGAGGACACATGTAAAAAGGTTTTCTTCTCTTCTAACCCGCCTTTCCTGCCGCCGGATACGTCTAACATTACATGGATGAGGGACGTGAGAGGGCTCATGAAGACGGCTATGGATTCGGACGGTTTGCTGATTAAACGCCCCACGGACAGGCTGACGACGATTATCAACTACTGCGGGTCTGTGGTTAGCGAAGCCTTCCAAGGCCTTTACGTCCCCGTGCAAGGCAAGTCGAAAGAGGAGAGTTTTATAGACAAGGTCGTTAAATTCAACAAGTACGCCGGTATGATCAACCACATATCGAACACTGCGCGTTACAATTCGACCTCTCTGCTGTTCACTTACTTCTACAAGACAAAGGCTCCGTTCGCTCGTATATACGACACCTTAGCTAACGTCCTACAAGGCTCCGTGGACGTGGAACGGGTCTTGTTGTCTAATCTGTTGGGTATGGCCGACGAAGAGGACGAAACGGCCGTGAAAGACCCCTATAACGTGGTGTCCTTCGGAGGGTTCGCCTATGACAACGTCCGCCCAGCCTTAAAGGCAGAGTTCGTCTTGTTAAAGCTGTTATTCCATTTGAGCTCGGAGTACGGTCGTCACGTCCGCAAGTTCATCGTAGAGAATTACCAAAGAAAGTATGCGGCGGAAGCTCCGTTCGCTATGGACAATGTTCTGCAGCTATTCCCCGGCTTGATGACGCTTATGTTTTACATGATTTCGAGGAATAAACGGGACCACGAAGGACAAGAAATGTTGAGAGGCCTCACCCACTTGTTCGAAGTACACACGAACCTCAAGGGATACGCGGGGAGGCAAGAAGCTATAGAAACCCACAAGGCGATTTCTAACGCCGTAGAGAAGATAGCGTTGAAATCCATAGACCTTCTAACCATTAAAGCTATAACGCACAACGATATAGTACAATACGTCAACATTTTATTTCTCAGAAGCGGGTTCATCAAAGAGGCTAGTAACGGGTAGTTCCTCCACGTAAATATCGCGGTCTATACCGCACCCGTAGCAGTACATGTTGAGCGAGAACGTCCCCCGGTTGATCGTAATAAAGTACCTGCAGGGGTTGCCTTCGATCTGCGCGTGTCTGCGTTTCGTACACCACTTTATCGTCGGAGTAATGGTATACTCTTCGCCTCTTCCGTATCCTCCTACTCGTCTTTTCACGCTCTCAAATACCTCTGTGTGGTCTCCTCCGCCTAGCGAGTAAACGGCTGGCGCGAGCTCCGTGTGGAGTATCTTTTGAAAGTACGCCGTGTAATTGACGGTTGGAACCGAGTCTTCGTCGCCGGATTTCCTTCTAGAGGACCGCTTGCGAATGAGATTAAACTCAGCGTCTCTGGGAGAGTATTTTTTGACGAGGTCTGAAATGTCTCCCAACGACTGCAACACGAGCGCGTTCTGGACGTCCAAAGAGGAATGTTTAGCGTGTACGAGACCCCTGGACGGCAAATAAGCTCTCGTGCAGGAGGTCATTATAGGGAGCAGTTGCCTCGATAGTATATTATTCGCTTGGAGCCCTTTACCCATCATAGGTAGCCTCAAGCAATGCCCCGACGCCTCTTGGTAAATAGCCTCGTCTATAGCGTATCCCAGAGTTGACGTGCGAGACACGAAGAACTTGAAGCCTCTCAAAAAATCCTTGACGACCGCGGTGTCCTTAAAGACCAGTTTGTCGAACCTGAATACGAACCGAAGGCCTACTTTAGCTATTTTAGGGTTGTCAGGCTTGGACTCGTACGCGTAACAGGTGAAACCTTTAGAGCCCTCGGCGGTGAGTCGACCGGATTGATCGAGGACTCGCAAATACTCGGACATAGACGTTTCCATGATGTGAACCGCTCTAGCCCGGGCAGACCACGTATCCTTGGTCGAGGACTCGTAAAAGTCCCTTACAGACTCCTTGTCGTCCACGTCGATAGATACCGAAAACACGGTCATATGGGGGGCTATGATTTCGTTCAACATGTGCTGGGGGGCCGCCGCTCTTAAGGCCAGCGAATAATCGTTATAAGTGGCCATAGACGGTTGTTTCACGTGCTTCTTGATCTTCTGAAGGGCATCGGCGACCGTGTAACCCGAATCTAACGCGTCCGGATTGAGTAACCGGGAGAAGACCATACCGCTCCTGTAGCCGGTAGTCCCTTTAGACGGGATCGCCATCAGGGCCACGTTCGTAGGAATATTATGCTCATCTTCTAGCAAGCGTTTGAGAGGCTTCCTACCCATCAACATAGCTCTATCCGAGTTACACAACGAAGTTAACGCGTACGCGTTCTGTCCTCGAATGCACTTGGACATACTGTTAGGGAACGGGTCCGTCGATAGTAATTTCTTCGGCAGGTCGGCGCACTTCATTCGCTCTGAGAGACCCGAATTCGACTTGTAATCCCCGTTAAACGTGTACCCGGGGTGTCTCACCGGGTCGTACGGGACGTATTTAGCCGTGCTAGCTAGGTACTGTTTGATGTACTGCGAGCCGCTGTCGTTGATAGTCGCCACTGCCTTACGATACCTCTTCAAGTAATTCTCTTCCTCTTCGGGTGTAGAGACGACCACGTCCATGACAGAATTGAACCGAGTAGACAGTGTGTCGTAAAACTTAAGGTTGGCGAAAGCCACGCTGTTGCAAGACATTTCGGACCTGTCGTCGTTGTAAAGGGTGTACACGTCTCCCAGTCTATCGATCGCCATAGAAGACACGGTGATGCATTCGTGAGCCAAATGTATGAAAGGGATCACCTTCTTTCCTCCGAACGCGGTTCTGTAGACGGAGAAGACGTCGTTATTAGAGTGTGGGACGACGTCCGGCGGTAACAAGTGGTACTGATTGATAGCCGCCTTGAGGTTAGCGAAGGTGACCGTTAAAGCGTCCGTATGCGCCAGCAGTCGAGCGGCTGTAATCACGTACCATTTAACGTAGTCGTTATTACACTTCGCGAAGCTCTTATTCAATAGACGAAAGATATTTGTTTGAGATATCACTAACGTCTTATTGACAGTCATACACGTCGTCCTGAAAGAAGTTCTATATAGTTCGTTGGGTACCAGAGTCATAGATTTTTTAGGTACTATAACGTCTTCCGACGACATCAGAAACCGCTCGAAAGATGCTTTGTTTACGAACGACATGGTGTAAACCGTCTTAGCCTCCACTTCGTGCTTACTAAAGCACTTACACAATAGCTTTACGGGGCTGTTTGGACGTTCGTCGCTACCGTGCATAGAGAAGAACATCAACTTGAAATTCGTCACTGTGGTTATTTTGGCCGTCGAAGACCTCGCTAATTCTGTCGGGACGAGAAGGCAAGAAAATGTTAACGTGTCCGCGTTGGTGGCCATGGTGTAAGAGGTTCGAAAGACAGTTTAACAGCGTAGAGGGTGTCGGGCTGTTGTCCCCAGAGCACTCTATAATCAACCTGGACGCCGATGAAAGCGATATAATAGCCGCAAGAGGGTCCGTAGACGAGGTTACCAGGCTACAAGAATTCTTGGACTCTGCGAACGACATAGGCATGGAGCCCACCTTTAAACGAAATTTAGAAAACTACCTCGATACGAAGAAGCGAACTCTGTACCATCAACATTTCATGGATAGTATGAATATTACGTCCGCAGAGGTAGCCAAGGACGTCGTTCGTAAGATAACGCTCGAACAACAGACGGCTGAGGTTACACACCTGTTAGAGAGAGTGAAGGGATACGATCCGCCAATCCACAATAAGTCGACAGATAGTACCGCTGTCGTAACTAGACAACCAACCCCTGTCGTGGAGAACACCGAACCCTTAGCGTGTGCATCGCGGGATGAACTTCGCCCGACCGCAGTCGCTATATGAATGAGCGTTCTATAGAGAAGCCTGCCAGTTTTATTAATTCTGGCTAATACAAACTTGATGTACTATTTTATGTCGCTTTGTATTAAAGGGGGTTGGCTAACACAAACTCTCCCTTTGAATTAATATAGTCGGTTAACACAAACCTCTCCCTTTGTGCTTATGGGGGAGTGGCTAATACAAACCTCTCGTTTTGTTTTTTTACCCGGCTTTGTTTTAGCGGAATATGTCTATATAATAGCGGAACTAACCGGACATCCGTCATAATTCCAGCCCTCCGCTGTAGAGGGAACACGTCTTTTATATATATAGCCATGGCTAGTGTTAAGAAGGCCTACGTGTACAGCAAGGTCCAGGTGTCTGTACCGTTACAACACGTTATACAAAAATGGCCTCGGCTAGCGGCTCAAAAGGACCTACAGAAGTACGCGCACACATCGTCTAGAAACCCTTACGTGCCTTGCGTGTCTATGTCGGCTCACCCGTTGTCGGGAAAGACTATCGACGTCGGTACACGAATAGAGATTTTATGCGTGGCTCCCGGCTACACCGTGTACAGAGACGCGTTTAGTACAGACTTTGAAACGTGGAACCTCGCCGCTACAGACTCTTACAATTTACTAGACGATGTCAAAGGGAAGCTTACGAACAAGTACAAGCAGTTGGCAGTCACCCCGATCACCTTCGTTACCGAACGAGACGCCCACGCGGCTGTGGCTTCGGACTTGAAACGCGTTATAGCCGGGAAGAAACGCAACCAAGAATGGTACGAAAACAGTCATAGTCTACTCGACGAGTTCGTATACAAGACCACCTTCATGCCTTGCGAAGGGTGTAACGAACGAGGTAAATACAGCGCGAGACGGTTCGAGGACGGGAAACCGTTATGTATGTCCTGTAGACCTCTCGATCGATACGAAGGCACGACTATTCAAACACCCAAGATAATCGACCTGTCTAAACTCGAAGCGGCTCCCGTGAAAGACAACGTATTCACTAAGCCCGACATGGTGGACGTGGAGTACGTTACCTTCATGCCGACAGAGACACTGCCGTTCGTCAAAGGTACGGAAGAAGAGGACGATAGGTACACGAGCGAGTTTATGCGGGTCTGTAGGAGCGCCGTGTACGACATAGAGACTATCACCGTAGACGAATCCTTAAAGACCGTCATACCCGACGAGATCGTGTCTATAGCCAGTTCGTGTACCAGAGGAGACCAGTTGAAGAAGCTAGTAATATTTTGCCGAAAAGTCCCCGATGGGTGGACCGACCGTATCGACACTAACGAGCTATTGGCGGACTTGGCGCTCGAGGGAAATAGAAAATTGCCCGACCTACGCGTCTTCAACACCGGACCGAAAGAAAAGGACCTCATCGACAGTTTTAAACGGTTCCTGAAGGCGTATAGACCCCACTTTCTAGTGTCGTTTAACGGTCATATGTTCGACAACAAGTTCCTCATACGCAACAGCGTGGCCGCGGGATGCGAAGAGTACTTCCATAGAGCCATGAACCACTTTAAACCGACAGTTATGTTGAGTTCTACCGACCCGATGCAGGCTATAGACCCGAGAGACTTCGTTCGTCCGTACGGCAAGCACTGCAAAGGTTTAATAAACGACGGCGTCATGGAGGTGGCCTTCGATTCGTTCCCTTGTATGTTGAGCGTCGACTTGTACCTCATACACGACTCTTCTCTCAACGACGCTTGTAAGGCTAAGAAGGTTTGCGGCAGTAAGCTAGAGGGAGTATCTCACGCGGACATTCCACGGCTGTACTACAATAGAGACTTGAAGTTTTTCAAGTACGCGGTCCTCGATGTTATCATTACGAACGATCTATACATAAAGGATCGGTTCGACGCCATAGAACTGTACATAGAGCTGGAGAAGCTCGTGGGTACCCCTTGGAACATGTCAATGTCCCGTAAGAAGACTATTACAGCCCAGACGACCACGTACATTCAGTTCCTATCGACCGGCTTTCTCAAACGAGGGGTCTTGCGCCCTAAGCGAATACTCACCGAGGCCGTCGTCAAAGAACTAGTGGAGTATTTTTCGCAGGCCGGCAGTATAAGGCTAGACGAGACCTTGCAGTTGGTGACGGACTTTAGGAACGGGCACTGTAAAACGAATACGACGTTCAAGGCTCTCCCCGTTATGACAGAAGGCCCGTTGACCGAGGCGGGATTGTACCGAGTCGCCAAGGCGCAGGCTCGATTGAAGAAGCCCACGGACCCAAACTACTCTACGATAGACGCCATAGTCTTGTTGTTTTACGTCTTTAGAGGAGATATAGATTGGATCCCCTTTAACGACCTCCTCGACGAATTCTCCGATATCAATACTAAGGACCCGGTTAAGACCTTACAAAAGATGAAAAACTTCATTTTGTATCTGACTAGAGTCCGCAAACTCCTCTCCCCTCACCGCGAAGACGTAGACCTGATGTGGAAAAAGTACAAGGAACGACACAACACGGACACGGGCGACATTACCGTGGTTAAGAAGTTCGTGGGTAAACACATGGAGAGGTTTATAACCGCCGCTCGATTATCGAAAGAGTTCCCTAGGCACTGTTCGTTGAGGGTAGAAGACGTGGTAAGAATCATCACGGAACGCTCTGTCGATCTCAAAATGCTTTCGTATGACGGGGCTATGATAATGTGTCCCGGCCCGTGTATCGACCTAAAGAACCCGGTCTGCGTGTACGACTTTCGCAGTCAGTACCCGAACGGTATGTTACACATCAACCTCGGCGTGGACACGAACGTGTCTCTAGACCTCGTTATGGCCTGTCTCTCCGCCATAAAGACGAACCGTGGGTGCAGCTCGACCGCTGAAGCGGCTAAAATATTACAAGACGAATACGTCAATGTGTGTTTTACTCGCCGAGAAGACGACACCGCCGACTGGGTAGACTACTTGAACGGTGGCCTCATGGAGTACCTGCAGCACAATTGCATTTTCTACACGAAGCGCGTGGTGTCGACGCAGAACCATCAATTCAGAAAGGAGATAGAGTCTAGAGTGGTGAATAAGTTCGCCGCTGAGGACCCGGCTTTGTCACCCGAAGAGAGACGGTTAAACCTGAACATGAGCACGGCTAAGAAGCTTAACATCAACGCGAGGTACGGGGTGATCCAAATGACCGTCAACCCTAGGTTTCAGCCTACCGTCACGGCTGTAGGACGACAGAGTATACAGACGGTCTCTAAGAAGCTCAAACGGGTAATGAACGCGGACGTCGTATACGGAGACAGCGTTATGGGATACACTCCTTTGTTACTCAGAAACCGTATTGCGGGGACGAATGTACTCACCACCTTCGACGAGATATCCGAGCGGCTATGCTGGATGGAGTTTAGAGACGGAAAAGAGAGGTGTCATACGAAAGGCTTGTACGATATCCTCACGCACACCGGTTGGAGGAAAGTTTCGCAGTTTGTGCGGCACAGGACGGCCAAGAAGATATACCGAGTTGCGACGAACGGAGGTGTAGTCGATGTCACCGAAGACCACTCGTTACTCGATAGAAATTGTAAAGAGATGAAGCCCTCCCACGTTATGACCGGAACATCGCTTTTAACCACACCCCGTGGCTATCGTACTATACTGAACAACCCCGAAGCTAACTTATATAACGACGTGTTAAAGGCGCACATGGCTAGAGGCTCGAAGACCGTGTACGCCGTCTCTCAAAAGAAGGCTGAAATGTACGTATCTATATTGAAGAGTGGTATTTCGGGAAGAGTTTTCCACGTGAACGTCTCGGAAAAGCCTCGCGCGTACCTCGTTAGTTGGTCGGAAACCCCGCTAAAAGACCCTTCTTTGGTGACTAGCGTACGCGTTATAGACGACTGTTTTACAGGGTATGTATACGACCTGGAGACCGAAGAAGGTTGTTTCAACGCGGGTGTAGGTGGTATCGTGGTGAAGAACACGGACTCGGCTTTCACGAAGATAGCCGACCTAGACGTGTTTGAGATGGCAGAAATGCCTCCCGAACTCATGTATAAGAAGGCAAAATTCGACAAGATCGGAGTAGACTACGATACGTTTAAACGCGTGGCTTACGACACCCAGTACCCTCTAAAGGATGTGACTGACAACAGAGCCGTCAGAGAGGCGGGTAGCATGGTTGTGCATAAATTATACGAACTCGCCGTCTCCGACATGTCTACTCACGCTTTGGAGGTCGAAGCCGAGAAAACCTTATGCCCGTTTTCTCTGTCCTCTATGAAGAAGTACACGGCTTACAACTGCGTAACTAAGAGAACCCTTACGAAAGGCTTGAGCCTTCATAACAAGTCTGCTATACCGCTCACGAAAGCCATATTGGAAGAGTACAACCGTATAGCGGCCACGTGTATCGACGAGTTCGACTTGTTACTGTCCATGTACGACTACTTGGGTCAGTTCGTAACGGTGCCTATAGACTTGGGTTTAATGGACCCGGAGAAGATAGCTAAGCCGGCGTCCATAGGCCTAGCGAAGGTGAGAAAGAACACGAAACAACACACGCTTATAGAGTCTATGAAGAGGGACAATTTTAATTTTATCTACGAAAAGGTTCGCGTCAAACAAATCACCGTGTACCCTAAAGGCGGGGACGTACAGTGGTCTCTGATGGACGTTCAGAGTCAGAAGGTGGCTCCCGAGGACGTTCATGCGATAAAAGTTAAATTCGACGTGCTCAAGGAGGTGTTGTGGGTGCTCAAAGCTCGCTTCAATCAGAACGTGTGTTCGATATTAGAGGCTCTCATATGGGGTGAGTATTACCCCGATAGGTATACCGTCGAGACTCTCAGAGAACTGGACGCCAGTGACGTACGACCGTTTAAGCCGATGTCATTCCCTCAAATCATTAAGAAGCGGACATATCGCGAAGGTGCGAGGAAGCGTAAGGCGCCCTCAGAAGCCACGGTTCGGAAGAAGGCTAAACAAACCGGGGGAAACGTGACATGTTTAGCCGAGAATGGATTCTCCTCTTTCTGGCGCGCGTATATGGGGTTGCCATCGTAATACAGCCACCTATCAAACGAATAGAATGAACAGGCTGGTCCCGGCGAATCCTACTATAGTTATCAGGCATAACGAAATTGTTACACCTAATAAAAAATCACTAAACTTCATATCTCGAGTCACTTGTATTAGACCAAAGGTTCGGAAGGTTACTATCCTAATTGATCTACGCGAAGTACTAATAATAAAAATATACAAAACTAAGGAGACCTGCGGCCTTTAGGTATGTCGACGAGTATACTATTCAGCCTGTACTCTTATGAGAATGGTATTAATAGGAGTCTCTAGGTCGCGTATATTAGTATTATAGCGGGTGTATATATATAAGTTGGAAACTCGGCGAAGCAGTCAGAACTAAATATACACACTTGTGGCGAGATGTTACCCGCTATTACTGAAGAAAAGTATAACACGGACGACCCCGGTATGGAGGAGATCGCTTTGAATCCACCGGGAGATGTGGACGAGCCTAACTATTCTTATCTGGATACGTTCCCAGTACGCTTTAAAGAAGTAGTGCCGTGTTTCAAAGAGCCTAGAGCAGCCGTGTTCGCTACCGAGGCGTCGTTACACACCCAGCTTCCACCCTATAGTCTCAAATGCTTCGACGGGGAAATGTTTTTCGTCTACCTGTGCGGTGCAACAGTCATATTAGAGCTCATCGCCTCGGTGTTACCCCTACAATTGAAAAGCATGGACTGGGTCGCTCCCAAGTGTTCTTTCGCGGGGGTTCTCGGAAAGTATAACTGCAATCAATTGTTATTTATGATATCGACTTTGCTGTCCCTCGCCGGCGTTAACCTGCTTCTGATCGGATTCAAACCCTTCCTACGCTATTGGAAAGACGACAAGACGGTCTCCCCGTTCTCTCTACTGAAGATTATGATCGCGGCAGCTATCATGGTAGCTGTTGTAGCGAGAAGAGCCGGTGTATACAACCAAGACGCCTTGATTAGTCTCTCGATAGCGGCTATGATGTCTTTCTATGCGATCTGCCTTTCGAAGAACGTATGGCAGTTCATCCCCGGTGGAATAGGACTCGCGGCTGTCTTGGGAGTTATGCTTGTCGTGACGTACCATACCGGCATGTACTTGTACACAGCAGCCTTGACGACGATCTGCTCTTGTATAATGCTAATAGTCACCACGGCGCTGTTGTACGGCCTGTCTATACACTACAAGCCCATAGCTCCGAAAGTGATCTTATGCGTTGAAACACTCTTCGTACTGATCGAACTGGCAATGATCGTGGTCGCTCAAGTAGCTTTGTTTGTGATGTAAAGGCCCCGTTGTATACTAACCGCTTTGTAGTTTTGTATAATAAATCATATAGTAACTCACATCTACTGTGTTCTTTTATTTGTCCATCGAAGTAAATAGAGGGGTAAATTAAAAGGGGGTAGCCATCATATATATTTAACTGTTTAGACCGTTTTATAGCGCGACAAAGTTGTTATATTCCTCTATACTGTATATATAACAACCTAAAACAATTCTGCGCTTCGAAAGTGTATTTAATAAGCTAGTCAGCCTAAAGAGAAAGTAATAGCCAGTTAACTGCCTAAACATATGATGG
>JARFOD010011116.1:0-25054 GCA_031763545.1 Mopalia muscosa
CAGCCGTTGCATATTTTTAATGTATGCAAACCAAAAGGGCGGTCAATCAAATTCAGATATTTACTTCAAACTTGGCTTTTTCTATTAATACCGTGTAGATGATCCTGTTTTTTACTATAAATATCACAACAAATATGGCCAACATTGCATATGGCACCTAAATGGTGATACAAAATGGTTGTTTAAGAGAAAAAAATATATATTTCTCAAACAAAAATAGGAAAAGGAGATTTGACGGGGATGATAAGCATATATTTTTTTAAAAAGCCTCTAGTGGTGGACCCGCTATAGCTACTCAGCTTGTTTATTTTTATTTATTAAACTTTCTTTAGACAGGGTAGCCTGTTAAGTGTTTCCACTGTCCCCACAAAGTGCCCTGTTTCAATATATACAGACATAAAAATAAAGTCAAATTTACACAAAGCTATTTAAAATCATTATAATATAAAGCGGCACTAGCATAAAAGTCATTGTAAAATATTTTATTACAGAAAATGTTTTGTAAAATATAAACTTTGTTAACTTGGATTTAGATGAGGTACAGATAATCAGTGTTTCAGATATAGTTCTTATGAAAGCTCAAATGCTTAAGTTTTTTTTAAAATATACTTTTAAAACTGTTGACGTCAGCTTGAGTTACTATGTTAATTCCAATGGCAATAAATTGTAAACCAACGCACCTCTAATATGTGTCAGATTACGCTTCCCCACCTCAATCCTGTAATGCAAGATGACCATAGAAAATTTATAAGCATCAGGGGGCGAGGGACAATTTTGGGTTTACACAGTAGTTTAAAGCCTCCTGTTATGCTGAAATACAAAAATACAGCTTGGTGGGTCGTGTCACTAGATTGTTGCTGCTACGGGAGCGGTCCGAACAAAATTCCCGATAATAATCAATACATGCGGGGTCACAGACAACGGTGCATGACTGTAGGACTTCTGTTTGTGAAGAGACTGTTACTGCATCATCGATAGCCTCAGTGGTTAATTGTTCATAACACATGTGAGCCAGGGCAAAGTCTGTGTCTTTTTGATTTCGAGGAGTGCTGGCTTTATTAATTCCCCTCGGTGCGTAAAGTTTAACAGGCTGAATGTAAAGGAAAAGGCCACAACAAGTGCCGTCGGTATAACAATAAGTTGAGAAAAGAAAAGAAGATGTGTCGTCTTGCGGCACAGGTGTTTCACGCCACATCTTTTCATCGATTGGTTTGAAATAGCCTTGGAGCTGATAAGCCGCGGAAGTTGATTGGCTGATGTGTAAAGCCATCATTGCTGCGGGGATGTGTGTGTATTAACTCTGATACCGAAGTCTTCCTTTACCTGGTCAGCTCAGGGAGTGTCTTACACAACAGGTACGTTCTGTTTTATCTGCCATGTAAGTGGGGTCTTATAAAAATCACAAAAAGTAACACTATTACCGAAGTAACTTTTTTTTATGTTAGTAAATATATCGAGATAACTCACCTATTTCAGCTAAACATTGCATACCGGCAATATTCTATTTCATCCAAAGCTTTAATGATCTATATGGAATCTCAGTTATTGGTTTAAGCTATGGTATAGCGAAAAGTTATATTTGTTCCACTTCAACCAATCTTAGAGGTTGGTTATTGTTTGCTGTCTGCGATATCCAGTATGGTATCGTCCATCGATTCATCTTGCCGTCAAATGGGGGAAACGGACAGTAAATAGTGTAAATCCTTGGTTACGATAAAAGTAAAAAAAGCAACAAAATTGTTTTGGCGTCTTTATGCTTGATGCTTGCTGAAAATGGACCAACTTAGAAAACTGTGGCTATTTCCACAGTGTCCGTTTCCGAAGCTTTATGGTGGCGAATTTCCAATCCAAAGCTGTTGAGTTTGAAACTCAACTACGATAGACATTAAACAACTCAATGGATCTATTTTCAGGGCCAAGATGCTTCGCCCAGTCGCACTGGCCATTAGTGCTATTATTGTTGCAATTCTCATCGGTAAGTTGGTGGTTTTCCTCTGTGTCTTTGCATGGGTAATTACATGCTTGACGAAACACTAATATAATAAGTCAATAAAGATAAGATCTTTTCTATCGATTGTTGTTTACGCTATTTTCAAAGAAGAATAGAATTTGTTAATCAATAAACATTAAAGTTAAGCATGTTCACAGATTTCTCTTGTTATCGACTAAATTCATAGGTTATCAAAAAATCATAATGGTTGCAAAATGTACATATATGTTCGAAATTTAAAACGTAAGAAGCAAACCTTAAAGAAATATGTACAACACCAAAGTATGACACTGATTAAAACGGCAGTTGAATCACTTGCTGTGCCATTTATTTAATTGTATAATGATTTCGTTGATTTGTTTGTTGCAGTGCATGTTGAAAGCTGTTTCAGATGTAAGTATTAAACGAGTGATGATAGCGGAAGCTTTTATCTCACTTAATTCACAAGACTTAAGTCTGTCCATATTTCATACAATCAGTTCTTTTACTTTACAGTTTCTTTAAACAATGACGGACAGATGCACGTATAGGATCATATCACCTTTACGAAAAACGTAACATTTTTAATCCATATGATTTCTGTCATCCTATAAGACTCACAATGGTTCAAAACATATAGCAAAAGCATATTTTCCGAAAATATTATTGGTGTAAATATCTTTGCCCTACAAGTGCTTGTAGTACACAATGTTGGTAAAGATGTTCGTTCATTCCTATGGTTACCTTTACAGGTGCCCGTTCCACAGAGCAATATTAGGCTAAGTTCATCCTAATTATCAAAGCGACCAGTACATCTGGTATTGTGTGGTTATGGTAGTTCATATAAACTTATAAGATTCCTTTATAGAACAATGCTCTGAGTTCCATTTGTCCGTTTAAACCTTCGAATGCCGTATCCAATGTTTGATTGATTTTCTGATTGATCGATTGATTGATTGATGGGTGTTTTATGCCATGTTTAAAGGCATTTGACCGTATTGACGGCGGTGCACTTTCTAAGAGTGAACAGCAAACACAACCATACGGCGAAGTGTTATATACAAATGCTATGTGCACAATTTTATTTTCCTCCAAAGCAAACAGCTTTTATAGCGCTAATTTATACTGTCCTTAGCCAGAGGGTTTCGTGCTAACACTTTATAATTTTAAAATCTTAAGTTATCTATTTTTATTCATTAAAAACCCATTATAAAGTATTATTATTACAATGTAAAATGATTATGAGTCGTTGAATCGCCAGATGGCGATCAGATATGCTTTGTAAGGATAGTTATTGTGATTTCTGAAAAGTAGCTTAATATTAACTGCATTTTAGGAATTTACAGCTTTTTGAGGAAGAGTATCCCCCAAGTTTTGATAAAGTTAAGGTCTATATAATATCGTGACTGAATAATAATTAAAAACAGCTTGGTTAAGACTAATTCAAGTTATTATTTTGTTTCAAACTCCAGGCGAGAGTGGTGTAGTCGAGTCGCACTACTGCGGCAAGGGTCAGGCAATGGCCAAATGTTTTAACGAAGACAGGTTGATCAACTTTCGCCAGCCGTTTTCTTCAAGGCCTGTGGTTGTTGTTGATATAACTGGTTACTACTATGGTCCGGAGGCCAACGGGAGAATGGTGGCGAAGCCTAGAAAGAAAACTAATACTGGATTCATATTGAGGATGCAAACATGGGAGAACACCCACTTTTACTTCATGAATATTTCTTATATGGCTTGTGGACAAGGCGAATAATAGCCGTTTCATTAACAGCCATACATACTCTTTTTTTTTTCCGAATAAACCTGATATACACCTTTAAACATGAAACATTGCTGTATTCAATAATTTATACTATATTTGAGATTTGTTCTGTAAGCGGTGAGGGGAAAGTCAGATTCTTTTCAAACTTTGCGAATTTAGTTTTTGATATCATATGTTTGCTGCCCATGTATGCTGTCCATCATCATGTAATTTTTGTATTTGAACCAACAATAAACCACATTTTTCCAACAAAAATTAAAAAATATTGTCTGTTTTGGGTTTATATAGGCCTATGTGTATAACCAATGAAATCCTATTTCAGAATAAGCTCAACTTCTTATGGAAAAACACAAATATAAAAAGTTAAAGTTCCTTATTTTGAGAATCGTTTGCATTGTTTTTCTTTATTGGTGGGAATATTTCATAATATTAAACTGGCTAATTACCTGTCCCATCATATGGCTGATTGAAGTGAAACGATAGAATTCGTTAATGCAATGTCCAGAGCCTGTTCAATATATTGTTTGGTCTATTAGCGTTATTGGTGTCAATAATGGGATGGACAAATGCGACTATTGCTGAAAAAAAGATGTCTAATGATTTCCCAACAACTTTTCATGAGATTTGAAACATTAAAGATGTTTTATTTGGCTGCCAATATAACACAAATTTCGAATATTGTCATATGGATGAAAGTCGCTTCATAGATATAACCACTGACACACGAGGCAGTGCTTATGTTGGGCCTCAAAATTTAGCAGTATACTATACTACTATATCTAGAGGTCCAACATCAACCTTTCCTTGTGTGCCTATTGGCTAACCCAAGGCTGGTTACTTGGTTAGTCTGTTGGTTACTTGGTTAGTCTGTTGGTTACTTGGTTAATCTGTTGGTTGATTGGTTAGTTTGTTGGTTACTTGGTTAGTCTGTTGGTTGATTGGTTAGTTTGTTGGTTACTTGGTTAGTCTGTTGGTTGATTGGTTAGTTTGTTGTTTGATTCATGAACTTGAAAAAAAAAAGTAGGCTATCATTGAAGGTCAGAATACTTCTGTAAGAGTCAGGCTTACGTTCATAGTTGCAGTGACTATATGGACCGTCACTGCCATAGAAGAGAATCTGAGTTGTTTAAGCGATAGACGCCAATCTGAGTTGTTGGGTCAATAGAAGTTAATTTGAGTTATTGAAGCGATAGAAGATAATCTGAATTATAATGGTTGGATCGATAGAAGATAATCTGTGTTGTTGGATCGATATAAGATAATCTGATTTGTTGGATCGGTAGAAAAGAATCGGAGTTGTTGAAACGATAGAAGAGAATCTGATTTATAAGGATTGGATCGATGGAAGATAATCTTAGTTGTTGGATCGATAGAAAAGAATCGGAGTTGTTGAAACGATAGAAGATATTCTGAGTTGTTGAAGGGATGGAAAAAAATCTGAGTTGTTGAAGCGATAGAAGATAATCTGAGTTGTTGAAACGATAGAAGATAATCTGAGTTGTTGGATCGATAGAAGATAATCTGAGGTATTGGATCTAAAGACGACAATCTAAGTTGTTGAAACGATAGAAGATAATCTGAGTTGTTGAAACGATAGACGACAATCTGAGTTGTTGAAACCATAGATGATAATCTGAGTTGTTGGATCGATAGAAGATAATCTGAGTTGTTGGATCGATAGAAAAGAATCGAAGTTGTTCAAGGGATAGAAGAGAATCTGAGTGGTTGAAACGATAGAAGCGAATCTGAGTTGTTGATGAGATAGAAAAAAATCTGAGTTGTTAAAGCGATAGAAGATAATCTGAGTTGTTGAAGCGATATAAGAAAATCTGAGTTGGTGTGTAGATAGAAGATAATCTGAGTTGTTGGATCGATAGAAGATAATCTGAGTTGTTAGATCGATAGAAAAGAATCGAAGTTGTTCAAGCGATAGAAGAGAATCTGAGTTGTTGAAACGATAGAAGCGAACCTGAGTTGTTGACGGGATAGAACAAAATCTGAGTTGTTAAAACGATAGAAGATAATCTGAGTTGTTGAAGCCATATAAGAAAATCTGAGTTGCTGTATAGATAGAAGATAATCTGAGTTGTTGGATCGATAGAAGATAATCTAAGGTATTGGATCTATAGACGACAATCTAAGTTGTTGAAACGATCGAAGATAATCTGAGTTGTTGGATCGATAGACGACAATCTTAGTTGTTTGATCTATAGAAGAGAATCTGAGATGTTGAAACGATAGAAGAGAATCTGAGATGTTGAAACGATAGAAGAGAATCTGAGTTGTTGGACCAATAGAAGATAATCTGAGTTATTGGATCGATAGAAGATAATCTGAGGTATTGGATCTATAGACGACAATCTAAGTTGTTGAAACGATAGAAGATAATCTGAGTTGTTGAAACGATAGAAGATAATCTGAGTTATTGGATTGATAGACGACAATCTGAGTTGTTGTATAGATAGAAGATAATCTGAGTTGTTGGATCAATAGAAGATAATCTGAGTTGTTGTATCGATAGAAGATAATCTGAGGTTTTGGATCTATAGACGACAATCTAAGTTGTTGAAACGATAGAAGAGAATCTGAGATGTTGAAATGATATAAGAGAATCTGAGTTGTTGGATCAATAGAAGATAATCTGAGTTGTTGGATCGATAGAAAATAATCTGGGTTATTGGATCGATAGAAGATAATCTGAGTTGTTGGATCGATGAAAGATAATCTGAGGTTTTGGATCTATAGACGACAATCTGAGTTGTTGAAATGATAGAAGATAATCTGAGTTGTTGGATCGATAGAAGATAATCTGAGTTGTTGAAACGATAGAAAAGAATCGGAGTTGTTGAAGCGATAAAAGAGAATCTGAGTTGTTGAAACGATATAGAAGAAAATCTGAGTTGTTGGATCGGTAGAAGAGAATCTGAGTTGTTGGATCGATAGAAGAGAATCTGAGTTGTTGAAAAGATAGAAGAGAATCTGAGTTGTTGAAAGGATAGAAGGGAACTGAGTTGTTGAAATGATTGAAGAGAATCTGAGTTGTTGAAAGGATAGAAGGGAACTGAGTTGTTGAAAAAAGATTGAAGAGAATCTGAGTTGTTGAAACGAGAGAAGAGAATGAAAATAGCCACATGACGGCCTGCCAGAATTCGTGAGTTGGTTAGTTAGTTGGCCATATTCAAATTCTTTTGAGATTATTACTTATAAAATTTCTGGATAACCACTTCTTGTTTTGTGATAGAACAAAAAGTTTCGATACATATGCCTGTATCACCATCAGGCGTCAATTGACTAAAACTAAAATAAAAATGTTGCTGTTGTTAATTTACACCTGACGATGATACATTTTATTAGTCAATTTACACCTGACGATGATACATTTTTATTGGTCAATTTACACCTGATGATGATACATTTTATTAGTCAATTTACATCTGATGAGGATACATTTTATTAGTCAATTTTCACCTGATAATGATACATTTTATTAGTCAATTTTCACCTGATGATGATACAGACATATGTTTAGAAATGTTTGGTTCTATCACAAAACAAGAAGTGATTATCAAGAAATTGTATAAGTAAGAATTTTAAAAAAAACTTAATTTGTTAAAGGGATGTAATAAAATCTGGGTTGTCGAGGCGAAACAAGAAACTCTGAGCTGGTGAAGGGTTAGAAGCCGATCAGATTCGTTCAAGAGATAGAAGAACAGATATCTACAAATAGATGGTACCTGGCAACTACTTTGTAATATACTTTGAATATGGGTCCATCTGAAAAACATAAAGCCATAATAAAACAAAGACCACTGTAAGTTTCGCGACTCTTTAAGCAGACTTTAATATATAATTATTTGGCTAATAATAACGAAATATTTATTTAGTGCGGCCACCATTATTTCGTGATACAGATATAATAGTATGGATTGGATAATTAAAATTATATAAATCATTTTAAATAATAAGGTAATATGTATAGTCAATGAATCACAATATATCGAAACGCTTTATCGACAGATTTCCATGAAATACAAGTACGTTATTTATATCTGCTATATGTTGATGCACCCTTTAACTTGATTGACTTTTTTCATAAAAGCGCTCTAGAGATTATCTTCTCTCGAAACGTCTGTTATTTCTAACACCTTGACAGTAAAATCTATTTAATTATTTGTCTCTGGGAGTATATCTTTAACATTAGATGATTTATCGTTGTTTATTTATCGACATCTGCGAGTCAATTAAAAAAAAATATATATAGATAGATATTTTTGAATAAATGAAGAGAGAAAAATGTCCTTGCCATGTCCTTGCCATATTCAGTAGCGCTTGAAACTGTTGAAGTTTTTTAGATTTTACGTTTAACCGGTAATGTTTTACTGGATGCTTTGGCTAAAGCTTTTATTCAATGTTAACAATATAAAGTTAGTGATACTTCATAACTTAATTTGGCGGGCGGCTTGAGGGAGCTTCATGTTGCCCTGGTGCTCTCAGAGCTAAAGGGGAACAGGAAGCCGATCTGTTTGAGGTGTATTGCGTGTTGTTGTCTTCCTATATTTGTCCCGTCCTGTCTTTGTGTGTTGCCAGTGGTGTTGAAGGGTGGTTTCCTTCACCTATTGGCTGGCACGTCGTCATATAAGTGAAATACCCTTGAGTACGACGTTAAACCCCAATCGAACAAACAATCAAACATACATAACTTAATTTGAAATTCTTATTACAGATAGTTTAATTTTAGCATTAAATTAATGTTTTTCAGATAACCTATATTGGAGCGTCATTGACAAGGTGTTGGGGATCAGGAGTCTTGGTTCCACATTGTATTTATCTTTGTCATCAGTTGATGTGCTATTCCAGTGATCAGCATAATAGTGTGTATTATAGCATAATCTCTGTCTGCTCATTAAAGCTACTGGCTCTAATAGCTCACGTTTAGATTGAATTGATAAACACCCTTTAAATGCCTATTTCAGATATATTTGGGATTTTTGCAGATTCTTACGTAGAAACTTGCTTAGTCTAAAAAAAATGTCAATCCTTTAGATACTTCTAATGTATTGGATGTAAAAGAAGACAATGTGGGGATTGAAATGGTGCTTCAATTATTTTTTTTAAAAGTTGAGATATGTTGAGTTTTATCAGAAGTGTACCAATCATGCTTGATAAACTTCTGGTTTTAAACGATATTCTAGGGTTTTACATAAAAAGTGCACTGAACGCATTCTCAGCAAAATTTCGATAACTGATGCACTGCAACATGTTTTATTAGTCAAAAGACAATTCTAATAGATAAACTAATTTATTTGCAAGGTGTTTTAGTAATTATATTATGAGAAATAAAGCATTTTTTCTTTTAACATAAATACAATTAATCCAAGGTCACAGTTGGATCTTCGCCAAATTGACATATTTAAAATCCTAAGGATACAAGCTTCCCATACATAATTACACACTTTATATTCCGACCTATAGCTTGCTTCATACTCAGCTTAGACTCAATCTGTTGTGTATTGAAAACGTTTATATTCTACATTCTTAAAAATAACTAAAGTTCATCTTAATAGGTGTAATGTTATTTTCAGCAAAAAATCTCACATATTTTGCTGAAAGAATGCTTTACCCAACCCTAATATTGCCGTGTAAGGTCGCACAGGTATCAGCAGGTGGATGTCCCTTCCCTTGAATTATCTGGTGGGACATCTTATTCATCATATTGATTATGCAGGATTAAATCTATCATTGTCTATAGTAAGTGTGACCATCAGTTACCTATAACAATTGACAAGTTTATTCATATATCAACTGGTACACTATTATCTATTGACAGTTCGTCAGGTGTCTTTGTTATTCACCTGCCTAGGGACAAGTAGGAGGGAGTGTTCACGACTTGTAGAACACAGAAGGCTCATTGATTGGTTCAAGGATGGTATACCCACTCAATGCTATGAAAGCTTAACTGTCATTGGTCAGATCTGTCTAAGTATTGGCTCTTTAGATCTGGGGAGAAAAAAGACTTACTGGAGAGAATTTTCCAGGACGCTCCATCAGTTGAGGACTCTTGTTATTACGACTCCAGGTAAGCTCAAGATATGGTTTTAATTTAATTGTTTTAAACTGCATTTTGGAAACGTTTCATTACATTAACTAAAGACACGAATCACCACGTTGACCGGTAGCCAAAAACAAAAATTTCAAGTAATTTAATTGTCTACATTTATTAAAAATAAATCGCTTTTTCAGTTCTGGATTATTGTGGATCCTGAAAATTTTGAATAACTACATATGATAGGGTTTTAAGGTTTTAATTTATGGAATATACGGAACAAACATACTCAGCTCAGTTTGGTTGATTTTCTGTCTAGAAATGACGCTCTATAGACGTCCAGTTGAGAAATAAGATGTTTATTCAACAATAGTATTTTCTATGTATTACATTGATTCTGAACTGACTAGGATTAGGGGCCTTAACAGTTTTATATGTTTATATGCGTTTTATCATTTCTTTTTCTGCGTGCTCGCTTCAGACTGTTTGCGCGCGAATGTCTCCTTCATAACAGACCCCAGTTTTATCCAATCGCAAATCACACGCGGTAGAACGTTTCCATCGCTATAAACGTAAGAAACGCGTTTGTTCCGGATGACAAGTTGAGCGGACAGGCTGTCAATTGCCAACCTTCTGGTAAATACAGTTTTTTCTACTATCGAATCCGAAAGCAACAGGCCCCGGGTTGTTCAAGACCGACATTAAAAACATAAATAAATGAAAATCAGTTTCTGTTAACAACCGCCGTTAGATGGCGTAGCAAAAGACAATGCGTTTTTTAACATTAATTTCGTTTAAACCGTTAACAGTCGTTGTATTTGTTAAAGAGCGCGTTACACTGGGGCCTGTTACTGAGGAGACGATGATCTTACTTCTGTTTCTTTTTGTATAGAAACATAATTACAAAATTTTGTTGTTATTCAATTTGTCTTCACTTGTATTCACCATTTTAAATTTTTTTAATAATTAAAAGGTACCTGTACAGAAATAAAAATTACTAAAGTATTTTAGTTTTGAATTTGACGATTTCTTTATCGTAAGAACAAAATGTTATTGCACAGTAAAATAGTTTGATCGGTGGTAATAAAGCCATTGTGTTTTACGGCTTGTTTTAGGATGGGATCTATACCAGCTCTTAGCGTTGCGGCGGCTTTCATTCTGGTCACGATTGCCTGCTCCTTCACCTGTAAGTTTAATTCGTTTATTTAACACCAAAATTATTAAATACTTGTGGCAAAAAATCATTCGAAACAGAACTAAATATAAATTTATTGAATGAACACATTTGATTTTTGAGAACCCCCCTCCCCCCCAAAAATAAACAAAACAAAACAAAACATACAAAACCCCCCAGACAAAACCCGACATAATTTTAATATTTCATTATCTTAATTGTAAAAATAAGTGTCGATGGTTTTGATTACCGTATATGGTGGACACGAACATTGGATTGATGGTGGCACGAATATAGCCCTTATCCATTTAAACCATTATCAGCATTATTGTGCATAAAAATATAACTAAGTTACTGCCAAATCTGTAGTCCGTAAAAAAACAACCTGTATGTTTGAAATGAATATGACGTTTTGACTGAATTGAGGATAACTTCTGCTTATTCTTTCCACAGATGTTGGTGCAGGGAAATGTGCCCCGATACGATGTAAGTAACACACAGTTTCACCTATCTATTGCATCCGATTGGCTGTGTTGTGTGTAAGGGTATGAGACACCCAAAACAACCCGACTGAATATGTCTTGAATAACGGACATCAATTACATCTCAGTACCACATTAAACCGTGATTTACAGTCCACATGACATACTATATTATAGATCATTCAGCTATGTTACAAAAACACTTATAGTGAAACCATCCATTGTCCAGGTTAAACGGTTTGCTTAAATACTCAGATCTGTTAGATACTAATATAGAACTTAATTCATTCCGTTAAAGACCGTCGATTATTCCGTTAATTAATTTGTACAACATGGACTATTCCGTTTATTTGTTTGTACACCATGGGCTATTCAGTTAATTAATTTGTACAACATGGGCTATTCCGTTTATTTGTTTGTACACCATGGGCTATTCAGTTAATTAATTTGTACAACATGGGCTATTTCGGTTTATTTGTTTGTACACCATGGGGTATTCAGTTAATTAATTTGTACAACATGGGCTATTTCGGTTTATTTGGTTGTACACCATGGGCTATTCCGTTTGATTGGATGTCACCATGGATTTTTCTGTTAATCTGTTTCTACACTATGGACTATTAATTAACTTGTTTGTATACCATAGTCTATTTGGTTTATTTGGTTCTACACCATGGAATGTTTAGTTTATTTGGATGTAGACTAAGATCCATTCATTGTACACTATACAATATTCGGATTATTTGATTATACACCATAGTCTATTCTGCGTAATTGGTTGAACACAACAGTCTTTTCTGTTTGATTTGTTGTACACCACGGTCATGTCTGTTTGATTTGTTGTACATCACAGTCCTTTCTGTTTGATTTGTTGAACACCACAGTCTTGTCTGTTTGATGTTTTGTACACCACGGTCTTGTCTGTTTGATTTGTTGTACATCACACTCCTTTCTGTTTGATTTGTTGTACACCACGTCTTGTCTGTTTGATTTGTTGTACACCACGGTATTGTCTGTTTGATTTGTTTTACACAACGGTCTTGTCTGTTTGATTTGTTGTACCCCACGGTCTTGTCTGTTTGATTCGTTGTACACCACGGTGTTGTCTGTTTAATTGGTTGTACACTATTTTTTTCATTGGTTGTAGGCCACGAACTATTCAGTTAATATGATTGTACACCATGATCTATTCGGTTTATTTGATTGTACACAATGGGCTATTCATTGTCTCTGTACCTTGGTCTACTAAGCTCAGTTGTTGCTTTACCATGGACTATATTGGAAGAGATTTTCCCCAGGTAGTACATTGTAATTTAACTCATTCCCAAGGAACAACGTAGCCTAATCAAGAAATGCAGCTTTATGAAACAATGAACGAATAATTATTATCTACATTATTGTTGAACTTGCAGGTGATAATGGTACCACAAAATCCCCAAGATGTAAGGCGGGCGATGATATGGATGTGTGTTTTGGTGCCCTGACTCCTGTGTCATTCCAGAAAACTTTTACACAGGCCCCTGAAGTTCATTTCGGTTTGGGCCGGGTGGATATGCTGAAGCTGGTGCCACAAAGAACAGGAGCTGATTTACTGGACGTCAGTGCCACGGGGTTTAATATCAAGTGGTCGTGCGAAAAACCCACTTTCTGTTTCGGTGTGGATATCAACTGGATTGCCTGCGGACCTTAAACATATCTCTGACAATATTCTTGTACACCTTTATTTGATAAAGTTAAAGAATCATGGTATTATAAACCAATAGTAATAGTATATATTGATCAATACTATATTGAACCGATTTCCATATGTATTGTGAGTCAAGTTAATAAAACATTTACACTTACTATTTGTTTTTTTTTGTGTGTTTTTATAGTTTTCTTTAAGTGACCATTTGAGACTATGGGTTAAATTGGTGTGGTAACATACCATATTCAACACAGTTGTTTCCTTACATTTGAAATCAATTTTGGGATAGCTGATGGTGACACACTAATGCAACTAGTGTTTTTTTTAATACACCTCGGATCAAATTAAGGCAGACTTTTTAAAGATGTCCGCATATTCAAACATATGACAGCACATTAAGACATTTGCTAACGCATTAAAACCGAAGGCACTAAAATACA
The DNA here is from genome assembly GCA_031763545.1 of Mopalia muscosa. NCBI lineage: Eukaryota > Metazoa > Mollusca > Polyplacophora > Chitonida > Mopaliidae > Mopalia > Mopalia muscosa. Next base: position 13,561 of record JARFOD010011116.1, read on the forward strand.
GATGGTAACACATTAAGACAGATGTTGAAGCATTGATACAAATAGCGACACATAAATACAGATGGTAACGCATTAAGACAGATGTTGAAATATTTATACAAATGGCGACACATAAATACAGATGGTAACGCATTAAGACAGATGTTGAAATATTTATACAAATAGCGACACATAAATACAAATGGTAACGCATTAAGACAGATGTTGAAATATTTATACATATAGCGACACATAAATACAGATGGTAACGCATTAAGACAGATGTTGAAATATTTATACAAATAGCGACACATAAATACAGATGGTAACACATTAAGACATGTTGAAGCATCAGTACAGATGGCGACACATAAATACAGATGGTAGAACATAAAAACAGATGTTAAAATATTAATACAGATGGTGATGCATAAATATAGATCTTAGCACTCTTTGTGTTTCATATGTATAATGTCCATAACATTTCTATATAGGTCTTCACCGGGATTCGAACCCGGGACCTTTTAATTCTAATATATATTTTGAATAAATGAAGAGAGAAAAATTTTGTTACCCCAACCGGAATTCGAACAAGGTGCCTTTGGGGTACAGGCCCAACACGAATTCTAACCCAATGAAGACGGCGGTTTTTTTTTTAAATAAAAACATAGCAACCCTGTATTAAATAGTATGTAACAAAGTTAGACTAAAATAAATATTGCTCTAGTAAAAGAAGAAAGAGTCACGTAATTCACACGGATGTTTGAATGCGCTTTAATCATTTTCATCTCAAAGAACAATATTTTGGTATTCAAAATCGAAACACCATTGAAAGTGCTAGACGATCGACGCTAAGATTTTATAATGCCATTCCAATATATTCTTATCGTCGGATGCAGCTTTTTGCTTCGGACAATTGATTTATAACTCTCTCAGAAAAGTAAAAAAAAAAAAAAAATAAATAAATAAATAAATTAAAAAAGCTAATTATTGTTTTCGGAAACGACCCTTATTTTGTTTGTCATAAAACACCCAAAAGAGACCTTAAGACTACTATACACCAGATATGTTGAAACACTCTTTGACAATTATACATAAAAAAACCTATGATAATAACATTCATTTAAATATATAAATAACACCAGTGGAAATACATGAACAGTGCAAACTAACAGATAACTGGAAAAATAAACATGACCATTATCGTTTGTTTTACAAGTCCCTCCCCACTTTTTAATTTCTCATTGTAATCACCATTTGAATATTAACCTTAACTTTATGTCTAGCATATTTTTCCAGACCCTTTGTTTTAACAGTGTCGTTAACCTTATGTTTTTGACTCACTTGCCCCTCTCGACCTATTGTTTTCTCAGTGTAATTAACGTTATATCGTAGGATACGAGAGTTTCAGTCGTATCATCTATACATAGGCGTTACTATCACCTTAATATCTTTATGAATAGACGATGGTACCACCTAAATTGATGACATGGCGTAAAACCACATAGAAAACACATCTAAAAGTCATACGCGTAGGAGACATATAATCGCCGACTCAGAATCGCTCGTGTATGGAAGCATTGTATAGTGTCATGGTGTAAAAAAAACTTATTATCTATTTCTTAAGATATTCTATAACATACGTAAGTATGTACCTATGTACCATTTAAAGCGTATCTCCTACGAAAACAACATACGCGATTTCTATGTAGGTCTATATGCCGTATCGCCCACGTTACGTAGGTGCTATTATCACCTTAGTTTGACTTGACGTTGGTATCTTTTACGTACACGTTAATGTTGTGGTCACTTACGTAGAATTCAGCATTCTGAATAGGGCTTAAGTCGTATCTCGTACGAAGCACGTCATGTTTGTCTCCTACGTAGGAATAACTCCGTATCATCTTTACGCGTGACTTAATATCACTAACCTAGATGTTAATAAGACCTTTGTAGGTTATATTATCTCCTACGCAGGAGATACATATATTTTTTTTACACCATGACTCTAATGCGCTTTTCTACTCGCCGGCTGCGGGCTTTAAATTTGCTTTAAAATGTCGCTGCTCATCTAAAGGTAGGCCTATAAACTCATGCATCCTTCACGGTTCTGTTGTTTTCCAGAAGACAACCAGCAAGATGGGTTGTTTCGAAAAGATTGTGATCTTAGCATCAGTGGCCGCTGTCGCTATGTATTGGGGTAAGAAAGAACAAATTTAGCAAATCACTTCTTCGGTTGAATAACCTTATGAGTGTCTGCTGATGTGTGTCTACCTTGTTCATCTCATGTAGTTATACACATTTCTTCCAGTAATAAATCGGACACGAGAATGGAAATCATTGGTCATGTATAACATTATGTATTAACTTGGGAGAGGTTGTACAATTTTTTTTATAAATCAAATAAATACCGTTGTGTGTTATAACACAGGTATACATTTATTATTCAAGAAATTGCCAATGATCTTAAAAATGTGCTTTCGTAAAATCGGCATAACCGTAGTGAAAGACATATCGTGAATTCTGAGTTCTGGGTAAGTGTTAATACGAAACCTAGCCTAAACACTAAACATAACATTAAACCTTAAGATAAAACTGAAATCTTACAAGCTGGATACAATCTAAAACCATCGCAATATTCAAGACAAACTTGTGCGCAGAGGAGTATAAAGTATGCATGACTTTATGTTTTGGTTTCTAAAGGCACATGTCTACAATATAAGATAACTACAACTGGGTTGATGTATTACAATAGTATAGTTCGTTGGATTTTTTTCAATTGGTCTTTTATATAATCATGTATTATATTGTAATTTTAGGCGTGGATGCTGGTTGTTTGCCAACGGGAATTTCAAAGAATTTGGAATTCAAATGTAAGTTGCAGAAAGATGTAATGTCAGATGTTTTCAACTAAAATTTCACAACATTCAATAAAATAAAAATCCTATATCAGAACTCACTGATGTCCAAAAAATACATTTTTGTATAAATATCTAGCCAATCTATAAATAAACCACAACGTAATTTGTGTAACTGAGGTGTACAGGAAATTGACGAATATAAAGGCACTACTGAGACAGACGGCACTCTGCAATGAATTCGGTGTATTTAGCATCAGATTTGGTTTAGTTTGGTGATTTGGGTTTAACACGACATAGGGGTATTCACCCTTATATACTACGGCCTACCAGACCAAAGGGCGGAGAAAGCCCCCATCGACAACACACCATGCAAGACAAGACAGGAAAATCAAAGGACACAATACAAAGACACCCGAAACCTATCTTCTTCTTGCTCCTTAATTAGCTCTAAGAGCACCAGCTATAGTGCTATAGGATGCTCCCTCCCTACAACCAGCAATTCAACTTTGACACGCTATCCCTATTGTATGGAGGCCAATATAGACCATCTTCCAACCTCGTCATTGTTGCATACAAATAGCTGGTCTTAAACCACAGTAAACCACACTTGTAATGCCTATGAATGATTGTTTCAACAGATACCGTTCTAACAATTTACGTATACGTATTTTGTTGAATTGTATACATATTCAGAACCACATATTCTGTACTTACAGGTGAACGGGTGATTATTACCAGCAGGTTCTGCACATTACAGATGCCTATGAATGATTGTTTCAACAGATACCGTTCTAACAATTTCACCCTGAATTTCCATGAGCCTCCGATTGTTATGACCGGTATAGAGTCATGGGATTTGGACCGGAAATTTAACTCCCGTCTTGATGTGGACGTGGTGCATGTGGACACAGAGAAGGCGATTATCCGTGTGTTGACATGGAAAGACAGTCATTCCTACAGCGTCAGGTTGGCCTTACTCGCCTGTGGAATGACCAGCTAAACAACTCAATTCCACCCTGTCCTTATAAGTCTATACGCTGTGCTTTTTGTAATTGATATGTTCACTACAATCAGTAGTACATTAACGTCATTTTCTTCTTTGATCCACTTGTAAAACCACTGAGATATATGAAGATGTGTATTAAACATTTGCCTCTAATCTCGTTGTTTAATTGTATTATTTCCGACAATATTTTTTCAATTAGACAGTAAAAAATTACCCATTAAGTGCATTACTACAAAGTAATTGTTAGCATCAAAATAAGAAAGAAACCTTTAGGGCTTTAGACGCAAATCATTGTCAGGAAAGAGAAAACAAAACTGTATTCTACAAGCAGTTTTCATTGATTTATTGATTGGTGTGTAACGCCGTGCTCAAGAGTATTTCACTTATATGACGGCGGTGTATTCAAACAACAATTTAGACTATACCAACCTATAAAATGTGAAGTGTTTTAGTACTGTTGTAAAGTTAATCTTCCTCCTTAGTGCTAACATTGCTACTTTTCAAACACACTGTCCTTGGCCAGAGGGCACAAGCAATTTACAGAAATTGAAGTCAGGTATTTTGCTGCAGCGTTAAATCGCTGTTCTTGGTCAGTGGACAGTAAATCAGCATTTAACAGTAACTATAGTTACATGTTAGCTGGATATTGATAGAAACGGTAATAGATATACATGTAACTGTTATTTAGTTTACTGACCTGAAATTGGCACCATAAACAACAACTAATGACGATGAATAATTTTAACTAATGACTCCTAGAAACATAGCTAACAACAAGCTATATATGCGTCTTGCTTACACACTGCGCGCCATCGACATCCTCCCGAGGCAAGGCGGAAAAAATAAAGATCGTCGAATATGTACATGTCATGCAATATATACGTACGATCTTAGTTCCACTACCGAGTCCTCACACCATCACAGCCAATTGACAGCAGCGTTACGATTTCATGTTTGTTATCTACTTTGATGTGTAAACGACTTTCTGATTGGCTGCTTGATTCTTAAAAGAGTCCAATAAAACGTTTGTCACGTTTTTGTCCCGAATTGAAGCAAGGTAAAATTGTGAAAGTCTCAACTTACGCATTTTGATCCTTACAATGGGAAGATGGCCATCTGCAGAGTAACGCGTTCGGTTATCGTTAACAATGACCAGACGCCCTCACAGGACTAACACACAAAATAATAACTACAAGTAACATTTGTAAGAACCAGCTGTAACATTGACGAAGGACTCACATAACTTGGCTCTGGGAATCGCGGGTGTGTCTAACGAGATTTCCACTTTCCACGCGCTTTTCCATCCTATAGGGCCTATATTTCAGCAATACAGAGTGTGAAATGGACAATCCGTAGTCGTAAAGGTAAAATACCCATGAGTACGATGTTGGACCCCGATCGAACAGAGGAGCTGTATTTTCAGTTTTCAGCATTATTCATAGAGCCTTTCGAAGTTTACCACTGTCTTGTTTCCCATTGCGGAAGAGACGTTTTAGAGCATAGCTCTAGAGCGATTTTGGGTAATTCTGCAGCCAAGAGACCCGAATTGTCTTTCTCTACAATAAAAAATATAAAGTTGTCCCAGAGTTTCCCGTAACAAATACAATAGAAAAACACAAATGAATGGCCAAGAAAAAGACGGTAAACACAAAAAATTTAAATGATATACTCATTCAATACTACTTTGTATCGTTTTATGTGGACACATGGCATAGAATCGTAGGCCTACATATAACGATGCCAGTTTCAAAAAAGAAATACACCCGATGTGAGAACTACACAAAGAAAGGAAAAGCTAATGGTTATATATAACAATGAATTGGGCTAATTCCTTCGTCTTAGCCACAGGCACTTGTATCTTGCTAGTAGACATCCGTTCTCGGGCAGCCTATGTCATTCGTCGTTGATAACATTATATCAGAAGTCTATGAACCGGAGACTTCTGATTATATAATATCGTATTATATAATGTAATCAATGACGATTGACGAATGACATAGGCTCTCCGAGAACGGATTTCTACTAGCAAGATACAACTTGGATACAAGTGTCTGGTTTTAGCCTTACATCCCGCCTATCTCACAAACCACAATGAAGGTTGGAAATTGATCCGCCGCTATCGCCGGCCTTTCAAAACATATATCAGATTTTTTTTCTATTTTTTTTTGTGGACACAAAAGTCAAATAATGTAACTCCTTTCTTTCCAGACGTTGAAATATTTTCTCGCCAGAGGTAACACGTATAAGTTTTCTCCCTTTGTAACAATAAGATTGGAACCCTGGAACCCGCAAGAAAAGACATATTATAGGTCAGATATATATATTGAAAAATCAGATATATATTTTTAAAGGCAGGCGATAGCAGCGGATCAATTTACATTCTTCACCATGGGTTGAGATAGGAAGATGAAGGCAATGTTATCATCCATTTGAAATGTTACTTTTCAGAAGGGCTTGTTTTGCATAGCCGACACTTTCCTGTACAAGACGTCACATTCCAAAATATTTAAACCAAGAAGCTGTCTTTGTAAAGCGTTTTCAAGAAGTCAACTTCTTCATCATAATGAGATACATCATATTGTAAAATAGTGTATTCTTGAATAATCAAAAAAATCCTGTTTGCTTTGTTTGGTTGGTGTTTAACGTCGTAGTCAAGGGCATTTGACTTATATGACGACGGATTGTCCACTTTACACAGCCTTATTATGATGGAAAACCGGTACGAAACCTCGTAAAAACCACCCCTGCGATTGCCACAGCCACATGTGACTCGCTCATATACCTGATGATCGACAGGCGGACTCATCCCGTGAATGGTAAATCGAAGCAGGTTCAGCTTAGGTACTGCCAAAGTCTCATCGAGCCTACGCTCGTATAACCAGCGATCACCTTACAGTAGCCCATACCGACTACCTTATACGCTTGTTCATATAGCAAAACTTTTCACTGCCGCAGAGTTAGGCTCTGGACTCCCACAAAATGCTATTGGTCGACCTCGTCACGAGCATACAGATTTGCAAAATAGCGGAGCGAAGGTTCGAGAGGACTGTATGCTCGGCTCATGTGGCCAGATCAACCAAAATAATTTTGTGTGAGTCTATAGCCTAACTCCGCGGTCCTTTACCTGAAAAGCTTTGCTATATGAACCAGCGTATAGAGTACAGTCGGCATGGTCCTACTGTAAGCCGATCGCTGGTTATACGAGCGTAGTGGAAAGACAACCGCAGTTCAAATTTTTGGGTCTATACTTCAACGATAAGCTCACTTGGACTTCCCACATAAATTTAACATGTAGCAAGTTATCAAGGAATATTGGTGCTCTAAACCATATAAAAAACATGTGTTAAACGTAAAACAATGCTCATCTTGTACTATTCGGTTATCTATCTATTAATGATGTACGGTAGTATTCTTTGGGGAAACACATTTTCGACTCACCTCAGCCTACTTATTGTAAAAAAAAAAGAAAAAAGGAAAAAAAAAGGAGCTTTTCGGGCAATAACTGGGTCTCGGACTCGAACATACTTCCCCTATTTTCGAACAATTGGAAATACTAACAATACCCAAACTATATACATTTGCGTGTTTGTAGTTTGTACACAACTGTCTTTACACTCTGATTGTATACCCCATAGCTTCTTAACGTACTTTAGTCGTCAGACATCCATGACCACACCCCGAGAGGCCATGGACTAATTTATATAGACCTTTTTCCAAATCCAAACTATCATATTATTCCTTAATGGTATCTGGTCCTCGTGAGTGGAGTGAGTGGAACAAGTTGCCCGCTGCTTTAAAGACAATGGTTCATCTTCACTATTTAAATCAAAATTAAAGCGTTTTCTTCTTTGATTTATTTTTCAATTCTATATGAAGCTTTCTTGTTCACCAAATACTTTGGTTTCCAACCATGCAGTATTTATATTGTATTAATTGTACTTTATTATTTGCAAGACGAAGCCAAAAAAAAATTGTTTTTAACAAGTGGACAGTAACTCCATGAATCTAATGGCTGAGTTTTACAAAGTAGAGTAAACTTATAACTCCAATAAAAGATACACATGTTTAAACCAGGAACAAAATTGAAAGCAAACACTTTATTTTACTCTTCAGGTTAGTGTTACAACTCGTTACTGGAATATTTGTTGTAAATACTTCTTTAAATGTCTAATACAATTAGTTGAATGTCAAGTTTATGGTTTTTAAAAATCTTTCGGAGACAAATTGGCTGTGATTAACATTTAGCTTTCTGTTTCCACCCATCCTTCCTTCATTTTCATAGACACATTGGGACAGAATGTGACTACGAAAAGTAGCTTTAAACAATTCAAAAACAAATAAATCCAGCCAATAGGTCAAATGATTTGACCTGAAAGATGTTTCAAAACACATTCGTTTTTTTTTTTAGGACAAAATTAACTAGTTGCCAAAAAAATTAATTCTTTAAACTTTTGACCAAAATATTTTCAGTGTTGACACAGCATAACCTATTTACATCATTTCAAATACATAAGTTCACATATAGATAAATTTCCTAGCACATGTTTACAAATCAATCAATCCAGACTTGGTCTTTCTGCAGGGAAAGTCTCCTTTGAGTAATCTCGAACTGGGGAATAGAACTGAAAAACAAAACATGGGGTGATAGCATTATACTTTATATCTTGATTAGTTGTATAATACATTTAACATTTCATTCCAATGCTTCTTAAAGCTTAGTTGGGCAATGCCAATCTTGCAGAATCTCTCTGCTTATCCTAACAAAACTTAATTTGCAGCTTATTTGTTAAACAAATCTTTGTTTAACACCAGAGCTATACAGGAGTCTGATATCAAGTCAAGACTGGAAATATCAACAAAGACAGATTTTACCTATTAAGGCAGATTAAATTTCACACTACCTAAGAAAGATATAATACATACTTTGTACTGGTCAGTTGGTTTCATCTTCAGGTATGGAAGAGGGTTGTTCTTTTTGTCCCAACTGAAATAAAATTGAGAAACCTTTATTGATGTGGCACAATCAATTATTCTCATATGGAGAAGCTTTCAAAGAAAGACAATGGTGTAATTTCATCATTTTGCCAAATTGGGCTTTTCTACTCACACTGCAGTTGTTTGTTTCTTGTTGATTATTTAACTCCTCTGGCTCAGAGTCTGACTGATCGGTATTCAACGGATTTGAGCTGTGCTCATGAGGAGTCATGGGTATTTCACAAATGTAACAACGATCTACTTCACCAGTAGATATCCACACTTAAGCCACCATAAGATGCCGATTGCCGAGTGACAAGGAGTTCCCCCATTAAAGTCTTATTTGAAAATAATATATATGATTGAACAGAGCTAAATTTACATTATTTTCAAATTATAAAAACTTTCATAATAACCGACAGAATTGGCGAAATTCACTTTTGCTTTTTCTGAATGTGAAGAAGTTACAGTCCAAGTTTGAAATGAATGTGATTTCTTTTGAAGTTTTAAAGTTTACAGGTTTAACTCGTTAAAATTGTCAAATCACAGTCATACTGGTCAGTGTGATTTGGACTGTAATCCCCCCATTTATGCAATAGGAGGAGCCTACAGGTAAAATAGAAATTAATCTTTATTTACAAAAGTGAAACCTGTGTTCCATGTTAGAATCCATTATATTTCAAGAAGTTTTCCCAACAAATCATTGATGATCATGATCAAGGAATGGAAATTATTGATTGGGGCATAATGCCGTATTTAAGGTTATTTCACTCATGACTGTGTACCAGCCCAATGGGTAACAGAAACCTCCCTACAAAGGTACTGGCAACAAAGTCAAACAGGACTTCAGAAAAGATAATGTTTTTTAATAACTTTTTTGTATATCGGACTCAGAGAGTAGTTGTATTATGTAATTAGCTGACAGAAGTCCCATCAAATGGACAATAATGAAAAGGTAAATGATCTACCTGCAGTCTGGATTTCGAGAGGCTAGTCTATAGAGATATCCAAAAGCTCCAATCATACCAACTCCAGTACACACAAACAGAGGGATCAACTGAAAACAAACAGAAGCATTTATTCCTATAATATTGGGATCCAGGCTTTTAGTTTTTTTGAGTTGAATACTTTGACTTTACAAAATTTCTTTTGAGAGTGCCACAGCAATATATAACTTAAGGGATAGAGTAATAACGGCCCCAAACAATAATGGTTCAACTAAAGACAAACTTGCCCCACTTGACCTTGAGTCTGTCCGAGTGTCCGTCATCTTTTCTCCAATGGAACACTGAAGACATTTTCCATGCTGGGGGACATTGCAACACAGTAAGAAAGTTGCATTTTAACTGGCCTGGACAGTAATTTTGTGGTGTCAAACCCTGACAACGTAAAATTTAGGAATTTATGCTCTATACAGATCCTACGGTAGGAGATAAGCCTCCTGAATATGCTAATATTAATAATAGGCAGGAATCTTTAGTTTTTCTTGGTCATCAGTTGTATTTTGTGGAGGTCGAAATTGGTTCAATATTCGTCTTACTGTCTTAGACATGGATACAGCACTGGACAGAACAGAATCATGGGTTTAGTCAAGTTGAGTTTTCCAATGAGAGCTCAGAGCATATCAAACTTAATTCACTCTACCTTAATATGTTCATCTGTGTGGTAATAGGATTGTGTTCCCAATCCTCATTCTTTACATGTATCATTTTGACACTATAGGCAGTATTATCCACTTAATTTGGTTGAATTACGAGGCGCTTCGAATCAACATACTGAAATACTTCACCTGACTTGGGTTTTCTAATTTCCCCATTTCATACACTATCGAAGCCAAAAGGGGATAGCCAGCTGTATCGACAATGATTTGTTTTGTTTGTTTGATTGGTGTTTAAGGTCGTACTGAAGGGTATTTAACTTATATGACAGCGGCTTGTCCACTTCACACTGTACACAGCCTTATTACAGTGGGAAACAGAGAGGAATTCTCGTTAAAACCATCCCTGCGAATGCCGGAGCCACAACATATAAAAGGCTCATATATAATACCTGATGGTTGACAGGTGGACTTGATCCAGTGAACGGTAAATCGAAGGCGATTCAGTTTATGAAGTGCACTTGCTACCACTAAGCAACGGCCATGGGCCGTATCGTCAATGAAGCGTAATTCTGCATTGACAAGATCTGGAACAGAGGTTATAAAAACTTGAGCATACTCCAGTCCGAGTCTGCACTCAATCTCTTGTTTGTCTGATTGGGGTTTAACATTGTACTGCAATCTCTTGAGATCGTGTTCCCCGCAATCAAGGGCTTTGGCAGACACCCGTCCAAATGGACACCCTGAAGTGAACAATTGCCTCATTTGGACACACTGTTTCAATAAACTTTAACATGCAGGATAGGAAAACTGTCAAAAGTGGACACCCAGTTATTTGAAAAGTGAAGCAAAATGACCATTTTGGACACCTTACTTTTGATTTCTGGCTAAGCCCCTGCACTTGCATCTGGTAAATCAGTATAATTTTAATTTCTTTTAAGAATCTATGGACAACATGTCTTGGCTAACATATTTTCTAAATGTGCTCTTTAGCTTTGCATCTGTTTCTTTCTGCACACTCAGTTGCTTTTCTCTTACGCCACTGACAGACATCAACAAAATCACAGCGTAGACACT
>JARFOD010011117.1:0-11382 GCA_031763545.1 Mopalia muscosa
ATTTCTGTCCGTCGTCATATAAGTGAAATACCCTTGAGTACGACGTTAAACACCAATCAAACAAACAAACAAATCATTGTGTCCATACTGAGCTATATACACATTCCCATAAGTCTTATTGACCTGGTCCAAAGGCCGTGGTAAATATGACAACTGGGGATATGTGGAACTATATATATGGGAGTATTCTCTCTCCACTGTAAACATTTGAAATACCGTCAGCTACAACATAGACATTTGTTTTATACAACAGTGAGTTCCTGGGAAGTTTGCACATTTTTTATGATATAACAAATATTGTACGGGAGTTTGCGTCATATGGCCGTTTATGCTGTAGACAACACATCGGCTTGGAGGAGATGAACTACCATTGGTTATATTATACCGAAGAGTGACAACTAGTGATGGAGACAACACATTGTCTGGGAGGAGATGAACTACCATTGGTTATATTATACCGAAGAGTGACAACTAGTGATGGGGACAACACATTGTCTGGGAGGAGATGAACTACCATTGGTTATATTATACCGAAGAGTGACAACTAGTGATGGAGACAACACGTCGTCTGGGAGGAGATGAACTACCATTGGTTATATTATACCGAAGAGTGACAACTAGTGATGGAGACAACACATCGTCTGGGAGGAGATTCACCACCAATCGTTATGTTTTGCCTATGAGTTACAAAGTTTCTTCAGCATGCTTCGACAATTATATATTTCTTTAGTTTATCGCAATATCCATTCTAAAATCTTTTCACTTTCAACAGCTTGGGTACAGCAGGACACATTGCTGTAATAAATTTATTTATTTTATAGTTTAATTCGTTAATACTTATCAATTTTCGTCAGACAGTTTGTAAACACTAACCTGTGCTTACCCGAGCATAGCTTTTCTGCTATAAATACAAATGTGCTTCAATGTAAATGACAAGGAATATTTTAAAACAAATTTGGAACGATTATCGCGATAAACTAAAAGGTGAATCTTTTCTTAAATATAATATGTAACTGCGTGGAAAACTGAGTTAGGTGCACGACTGACTTTTCTCATACCTTATCGAGTTAATTGTCATGCACAGGCAGTCATTCAATGTGTAACTCTTTAATGTCACGTGATGTTTTGCCTAGAAGAAATGATAATAAAGCCATTAGTGCACCTTGATGGGAAAACTACATTATGCTTAAAGCGCTATTTTTCAACCTACAGGCCAGATTAAAGAAACTATTGATGTTCTTTATCCGCCATAACAGTCAGGGCGTTTTGATAAATATTCCGAGATTCTTTTTATCAACTCTTTTGTTGTGCATAATTAACACCCCGGGCCATTTCTAAAAGCTGTACAACCATTTATTATTTTCAGACTATGCTGAAAGCCTTCGACTTGATGGATTATATTGCTTTACCGTTTGCGTATCCTTGTGTAGTCTACTTTTGTTATAACGTCACGTTTGTAACAGATCTTTGTATATGTTCCATTCCTATATATATAACCTTTTACTGTCACATTCGCCCAAATGGCTGGCTCCTGCAGATTGTCTGTACGATGGAACCAATCCACAACCTGTTATAGTGACTAAATATCCCCATACATTACGGTTATCTGAACAGTCACATGTCACCACAATGGCTCTATATTTCTAAAAACACAGGGTAAATTGAATAACAGTAAAATTATAATTATATGAACATATGAAATCTATAAGATTTTTTTAAAATAAGAAAATGATGTAGAATTTCAGTGCAAAAAAGCGCTTTTTGGGCACAAACTGATTGCAATGTTCCGGGTTTTGCTTCCATGCAGCATTTGTATCTTTTTCAGTTCAATTACCGAAATAGATATTGAGTACCTAATCATTTCTTTATGTATTAAACAATACCATGTAAAAGTTAAGTATTGGTTTGTCTGCATGCATTAATCTAATATGGAAACGTATATGTTCTTACTTATATACATATACATGTACACTGTGGTTTGACTTAAAACAAGGTATGTTGGCCCCCATTAGATTATACATTGACTGATTTGTATTTTACATCGATGCTCAAGGGTATGAAATCATAACAAGTGAATTGTTTTATTACTTTGGAACACTAATCTTCGTCCAGTGGAAAATCTAAACGAAGTTACTATGCCAGCATTATATGCCATTATTACGGTCATATAACTGACAGTGTTAATTCAACGGATGTTTGGATCTACCCGAAATTTCACCTGAGCGACAGACATATATCAATTGAGGAAATTCAATCATTTGTTAGTATATTGGGTTAAGTTATTCGAAGATAAGCGCACATTCATAAGCCTTAAACTCGTGCCTGTGTGTTAAGATGATTTATTGCAGTGTTGAAGAGCTTTAGAAATTGGAAAGAAAGACGACTGGGATGATTACGTAGTGAGTCTCCATTGCTCGATCATTAAAATATTTTGCGTTACGATTTACTCTCGAATGAGATCTGAATGTACATTGATCCCCTTCTCGATTCTTGATAGCCGCTCAAGTTATACCTTAGGACATAGTTGTTTATACCGCTTTATAGGTTTTCTGTATGGAATAATAAAACAACAACAGTATTTCTCAAAAGACCTCTAGGCATTTCACTGAATGCTAGCAGACGAAATAGGTACTCTTAGGTGTCTGCTGTGTAATTTAAGTTTAGTAGGAAAAACATTAATAAAACTTATAGCAAAAACATACCCGATTTAAAGAGTTGCATCGTGTGACTCTCTGATATACCGGAGGTGCGCAGATTCCTACAAGTTTCACTTTCACATACAACCAACATGTTGATTTGCAAGTCGTCCTTGGTATTACATTTTCACGGACAATGCCACAATATATTTTGAACAAATATAGACAGAACAATTTTCTTGCCACAATATATTTTGAATAAATGAAGAGAGAAAAAATTGCTTTTCCCCAACGGGATTCGAACCCGGGACGTTAGGGCATTTCCATACTATATAGAAGATATTACAGCTGTACATAGGGAAGATGGGATACCATAAATATTGCTCTAGTAAATGGTTGAAAGAGATACCTCACGTGAGGCTCAGTGTCGAGTGGTTTTTTTCTTTCTACCATTCACGAGTAATCCTGGAAATCCTTGTTTCTTAACCTATGGATAGAACGAACTCGCACTGAGCTTAAACTCCGGCCATCGTTTTTGAAACATATTACACCCTATGTCTATTTCCTATCGTATGGTGAATAAATAAATCTTAATCAAATGTATTCTAGTGAATAATTGCTTTCGTTTTGTAACGTCAGACCTAACTTATAAAGGTATGGAAGTGTGGCGTCCTATAACTGTTTTAATCGTTTGGCGTCCTATAACTGTTTTAATCGTTTAGGACACAAGAATAATTAGAAATGGACAGAGCAGTCTTGATATTCCAGTCTGTAAATATAAGACTACATTGTGCTTGATCAAATGAATAAATATACCTACTAAGCAAAAAAAATTTTTAACTTGTACACCACTCATTTTAAGCGCTTGTGCGGTCTTTGAATGCTAGGGTACTCAACATGTGTCAGTAACATAAAACAGCAGACCTATCTTTCTTCGTCTATAAACAAATAGCCTCGCCTAATATCGGTCAGCGTTGTCTTCGTGATAAATTAAGGAAGTGACTTAAGCTCACAAGTTGTTTGCGACTCGTGATACAAATTTTTTGACAGTACACTTACAATCTAGGAAGAAGGAAGTTTGCCAAAGAGTGCCACGTGTTACATTTGTTTTGTTGTTTTTTTGTTGTTTTTTTTTTAAATATTTAAACAATTGAAATCCAGTGGAATAACAATTTTAATACAAATACAGATAAAAACAACTTAACAGAATAACACGATAATAATTCGTTAAAACACTTACAGCTGAAACAAGAGCACAATTTACTTTAAATTGCTTTGGTGTTAATTACTTTTTACTACTGTACCCCGGGCGCTCTGATGTCATTTCTATTCGGATACAATAAATGCTTTACTTCAGTGATTCTAAAAAAAGCCGATTTGTTTTAATCAAGACAAATATTAAAAAATAACCTATCAAATTGGGTAAATGAATTATTGAACTGAAACGACAACCACTGGAACAGCAAATTAAAATTCCATTTCCTTATTTGACAAAAGCCAGGAAAGTCCAAATATATGGGCAAGTAAACAACAGCAAGGTAGTCCTGTGTGACACTTCTGCAGACAAGTTAGGTGAGTGGAGTTCATTCTGTTATATTCTCCTCAAATCCAAGAAAACTTGGATCAATTTCCTATTTGTGGTTTATTTTCACAAACAATGCATGAGATTGATAGCCAACAAACATATTGGTCTTATGTTTTGGGGCATCACATTAGCTGTTGTATGTATATGCGAAAATAGAAACCTGGATATCCGGCTTTGGTGATGAGAATATCAACAAAAAAAATATCAAAATCCAGTATTACTTTCAAAGTGGGCCTACAGTTTGTCAAATCATGTGCCTATTTAGGATGTGTATTGTTGGCTCATTTTCCACTCAGTGATCTGACGATCAAACTTAAATATAAATATAAACATGAAATTAAAAAAATTGTTGTATCTTCTTCAGAAATGCGAACGATTTATCAATGACGGTTACCCTCTATATTGTGTTGGTATAATGTCGATGATTTCCAAACCGCGAGTGTTATTTCTCGCTATAAGTCTGCTGTTTCATCAGCATATTGAAGCCGTTAGGAATCAAAGAGGCCTTCGTCGTCACCCATGTCGCCAGGTAAGAGTTCAATATAACAACAATATGTTCCGGAAGCTATGCTTATTTGCTTGCTTTGCTGGTACACAAGGATATTTCATTAGTATGACGCCGGATAGTCCATTTCTCGCTTCTGGCTTCTTTAGATACGATGAAAATCCCGGAGCAAACAGCAGCGCTTGTATTAGCTCCCTCCTATAATAAGGTCTACTGAAGGAAGGGCTCCACCCAGTGAGCGCTACATTGAAGGACGATCCGTATATAGTACGCCATGCTGAACTACTACCACAAATTCTTATGCGACTAAGATAATTTTGAGCATGAATATATGTGCAATCGTAGCCTTTGTATAAAATCCTTAACCTATATTCTGTCCACCAGTCCACCAGCCAGCACAGCTCAACAATATATATATCAGATTTGATTCGAAATCCGAAAAAAGGGTTATTACGGTTTGTAATTTTATTGAACGAATTTTTAGAAGAGATTCAAATGTCTTTGCAATTATTTTTTTTTCAAAAAGGAACACTTCTAAATTAATGTACTTACACCTTAACGAGCCACCAAATACAGACCCTTCACAGTAAACCTTTTGTAGGAATCGGTTAGAAACCCTCGTCGCGTGAACCGTGCTTGTAGTCCATGTCCCAGTGGAAAGTACAGAGTTGTTGGAGATGATTGGTGTCGAACTTGTCGGAACTGTACCGCTATACACCGCAGCTTCTCTCAGAAGTGTGGACACCATAACAACGCCGTGTGCGGAAACTGTTTTCCCAGGTACAGTATTCCGATTAATTTTTGTTTTTCTAATTTAAAGATATGAATTCGTATGGTGATAAAAAATGTTCGATATCTAACAATCTAGGTATCTTGTAATTTTTTTTTTTTTTTTTTGCATTTTCCTGACTTTGTAAACAATGGCAATTCTAAATTAAGAACAAATAAAACAGGTTATATTAGCATAAAATTCAAGTCTTCTCCACATATATAGGCCATATAGGGATTTCGGGGATAACTCTGGTGCCAATTCTTTGCTAGGAAAATTTGACTATTGGCCATATATAATATCGTTATTTTGTTCATATTCTAGCTAATTTGTTTAATAAACTGTGGACGAGTCTGGCATTCACAAAAAAACATGACATGACAGAACTATTTTATTTGTTTATGGGCGTTTACGCTGAACTTAACGTTATTCCACTCGTTTGAAACAAGCAACAAATAATGACCAGATGATATTCACAAGACGCAAAACAAAGGCGCCATATAGCAAACGAAATTCGTCATAAAAGTGCAATTTTTAATATGTATTACAAATTGCGTTTGTTTGTGGACTTGTGGTAATGCAATTTATAATAAAAATGTCATTTGTAATAACTTTATTTCTGAAGCATGTCAAAATTTCTTTTCAAATGGATATATATTATACGACATTAAAGTGGATTTGTTTTCAATAAAATTAAGGTGAATAGACATGACGCTTAATCTTTCTTTTGAAAACATTTTGAATGTAAATAATTGCACAATAAAACCCAATGAATAATAACTGGTTTGTTGTCTTAGATCGAGCGTAATTTCTTTCCAAATACATGTATTACATGACATTAATGTTTAAAGATTTTAAAATGCAGAAAAGAAAATGAATTTTTGACTACTTTTCATAAATATTCTCAGATAAATCAATAAGAATTTGTAATAATCACTACCAATTGCGTTTTTGTTACCATTACATTACTTCACACCAATACAATTATTATAACGCAAGTTATCATAATTGTTTATTTTTTTTTTTTTTTTTTTTTTTTTTTTAGAAACAAAACACATTCCCTTTAATTTCCATCTGCTGCTGGTAAAAGATGAGAAGCTAAACATGATGATAATCTTCTTAGCTTACAATGCGCGCCGAAAAACTTGAAAGCTTGATGCGATGTAGAGCTTTCCTGCTTCCCGCTTTGCCCAGTTTGTTTCGGAAGTTAGAGGAGAGAAACGATGTCGAGCTTTCCATATGATCAGCTTTGAAAATCAAAAGCTGGAAGATGAATTGTCAAAAGCTGGAAGATGAATTGTCAAAAGCTGGAAGATGAATTGTCAGAAGGGGCAAAAAGCATGCACTCTGAGTGTTAGCATAATTATGTTTTGAGAAGTGTGATGTTTTCCATTGACATATCTCCAAACATAGGAACACCAATGACGGAAGCCATTCAATGTCTTCATGACAATATATTTATTAGTGCAACATAAACGTAGCAACATAAACGTAATAGACGACTGAATACGTGGGGTCTCGAGGCTCTTCACTTTGTCTCAGATGTGGGCTGATGCTTTCTGAAGTTAATTTACGAATCTTCAAAGAGTACTCGATGTAAATATCACCAACAGTAAGGCGAAATGCTGAGTTCAAAGTTCCCTCTTGGGCGCGAGACACCCCAATGCATATCAGACAAAGAAAACGGAGTTAGATCCTAAAACTTCAACCCCACCCACCTGTCACACTTTGTATTCGTTTCCGTCGACCATGGTTGTATTATAAATGGTGTCACGAATCTATACTGCAACTGCTATGGTCATCTACAGAATATAAGAGTAAATGGAAACACTTTCGGACAAAATCACCTATTTGAAATAGTGTTTTAACCAAATGTTTCTATAAATGAAATGTTATACAATAAGTTTATTTTTGTGTTTTAGTTACTGGGATATCACAGCAAATTCTGAAGGGGGTGACGGTGGCACGCAGTACCCGTGCCAGCATTGTAGCCATGACAAAACCAAAGCCAAACAGTGTTCTGTCTACCTTTCTGAAATGAGCCCACTCACTACAGAGTCTGTTGACGTCACTACTACACTGCGCGATCATCAGAAAACGAACCACTCAAAGACTAACAGAGTACAGAAACACAATAACATTCATGTGGAAATCCCGTCACAGAATAATCAGTCCCAACCCGGGTGGATTGTTCTCCCTAGTAAGTTCTCGTAACGGTGTTCAATTTGATACGTTTCATCCACGTCTTTGTTATTTTAATTCTGGTCATTGTACCTATTAAAATCAGTGGCCGATTTAAGAAAGGCAACCACGACAAATTTTAAGTCCTCTGGCGTCCGAAGTTTCACAAGAGACGTTTTTTATAGACAAAGTTTTGTTTATACTTCTTACCCACAACGTTTCGGAAAAGCTTTGGGGATAGTTTGTTAAGTTGCACTTTACAGCAGCGTAGAGCGGCCATGTTGTGAAACTTTCCTGTCAGATTATCTCCTTAGTGGGAGGTATTAAGTCCTAATAAAAAGATACTCAATCCTAATTAGGAGATACTAGGTCCTTATTAGGAGATGATAAGTCCTAATTAGGATATAATACATCCTTATTCGAAGAATTTAAATTCTAATTAGGATATACGAATCCTAATTAGGAGATAATTTTATCTTAATTAGGAGATAATCAGTCCTAATTGAAGACAATGAGTCTATAAGTACCAAACGGGAGACTATAAGTTTCAATCGGGAAGCTATTAATCCTAATCAGAAGAATATTTGACCCAATCTGGAGTGTGAAAATACAACAAAAAAGGACTATAGGTCCCAATCTGAAGCTACATTGGTACTTATAGACTCTGAATACATTTTAACAGTTTCTCTGTTTGGACTTATAAGTCTCCTGATTGGGACAAATCCTCTCAAACACAGGTTCGAGTTTCTATGTTGCCCTAATGGAGTGAGTCGATCCTATAAACGGGAAAGTACAAATCAACCAAAAGACTATTAGTCCCTGTTGGGAGACTATAAGTCACAAAAGGATGACTATAAATCCCCATCGGAGACTCTTAGTTCCAATTGTACCAAAATGAGACTTTCATTGCCAATCGGGAAAGTATATTAGTACTTATATTTTCACGATTGGGTCCAATAGCCTCTGGATTAGGTCTTATAATCTCCCGATGGGGATCTATCGGCCTCATTGCAGGTCCGATAAGAACCTATCGTTGCCGTGTTATCTCATCTCCTAATAACTGAAGTTCTTATTGTCTCCTAACTAGGACTTATTACCTCATAATTATGAGAATAGATTATATTATCTCCGAATTGAGACTTATTACTCATAATTAGGACATATTATCTCCTAATTAGTTGATAATCAGACAGAAAAATTTCACAACGTGTCACCCCAGTCTACGCTGCCGTAGCACTTTAATTAATTCTGGCCATTGCATAATTATGATGTTTAACGTCCAGATAATAAAACATTAACATGTGCAATAATGAGCTGTAAGCGGGAAACAATCTTATTCCTCACTGGAGCCAAGATATTCTCTTTAATCTATTTACTTGTTATATACAACGTGTCCGGTCATGATTAGCTTGTCACGCTGTATAATTTGATATGGTTTCATTCATCAACTGATTCCGAAATTTAGTCTATTCTTGTTTGATCTGACCTTGACTATCATTGTCTACATCTATATTTTTTTTAATCGCTTGTGCTTTTGCTTAAAAAAAATAAATCTCGAAACGAAACTTCTCCTTTTCACAGTAACATCCATTGGTCATCTTATGGAGATGTTCATAGTTCTGATTATATTCGGATTTGTCCTAGTTGGCATACATGTATGTATCAAACTGTGGAGTAAACATTCTGAAAGGGAGAGACCCACAACACCCAGGTAAAGTACTAAAACTCCTTGTCACAGCAGATAATGTTACTTGGCAGTCAATATTTGATTGATTGACAGACTGACTGATAGATTGATTGATTGCATCGGTAAAACGCTGAATCATATCAATCTGTGACGTTTCGTCAAAAGACTAAAAATTGGAAGTTAGATAAAACTCACTAAGTTATAAAGCATGTTTGTTGTGTTTCAGTTATGTGAATAAAGTAGAACAGGGTTACAAGTCTGTTTCCTATGAAGTGGGTTGTCCTAATCGCTGTCTGACACCTATGATCATAAAGGGTTGTATGCCCATGGACAGATCGGTCGAAAATCTGGATGGGATACCAGGTATTTACATCTCAATAAAAAAAATTACAAGTTACGCCACATTGTTATTTTTTGCTGTATATTCTAACACGATTCTTATCTCCTAATTAAAACTGATTATCTCCTAATTAGGACTTATTATCTCCGAATTAGGACTTAATATCTCCTAATTACGGGATGTTATCTCCTAATTAGGAGATAATCTGACAGAAAATTTTCCACAACGTGGCCCCTCTACGCTGCCGTATAATATTGTCTTTATATATGGTTGTGAAAACAATATGTACAATTAGAGGTTAGACATGTTAAAAGAGATCAGTGCTGCTTTACCGTAACAAAACAACAGGATAAACATGTCGATTGAACAATGAAGAAAGTAACTCTTGGAAAGCTTTTTATAATATACAGCAAAAATGTACAAAGTAACATTTCTTGTAATGCCTTTAAATAGTTTCAAACAACCGCTCTATAGTCGAGCTATTTACAGCCTATGTCCGAATTATAAAGAATTCAGGCTAAAACTGAACAACCATTAGACTACATAGCTAGCACTTTGTCTAAGAAGTTTCAAGTAAGATTGTCCATTGTAATCCTCGCAGAGAACATTGGAAACGTCCCACTTATGATGAGGATTGCTAAAGTATGACAGAATATCGTTAGTAGCTAACTGATCTAAATACTAATACTAATAACCTATACTATCCTCCTTGCAGTAAATAAGCCTTTAAAATATAATATGACCCGTGGTTAGCAAGAGACCTTACTAATCCTAGCGTCCGCATGTCTACCCTCAGTTATATGAGTGAGCCAAAGGGTGTGATTCGGCAGTCGCCGAGTGGTTTTAACGAGAATCCCTCCTCATTTTCCATCGTAATTAGGCTTTCAGGAACTGAGTGAAGTTGACTATCCGTCGTCATCTAAGTGAAATACCAATGAGTACGACGTTAAACCCCAATCAAACAAACAGACCAATTCAATATGTTAATTAGACCATGCTAACCCAAAGACTCACCACCTCAATCAATCCGCTTCCTCTGTATTTCAGCTTGTAGGGAAACATGTATACATATGAACGAGAAGGGGCCGTTTAAAGACCCAAATACTGGGAATGGCAAGACTGAAGAAGAAGAAGAGCTGTTGACAGACTCAACTACAGCAGCTAGATTAAAGTCGTTCTGAGTGCGAAGAAACTCCTGGCGTACGATTCTGGTGAGTTTGGTGGTGATTCGAGCTACCCTCTTACGTAAGGTAATCCACAAATCAAGTCTGGAGATGGAAATGGAGATTCGCCAGACGCGTTCTTAAAGTTTCTCTTCGCTTAAAATATAGACGTTACTAACAGCGCTGTGGAGACTTACACAGGACCATTCACAACTTGGTAAAAAAAAAAAAACAATTTATACCCAGAATGTTACAAATCTACGGTCTGCGACGCAAACTTCCATTAATTGCTTGTAGGCTCTCGAATAAGTATTGTAATTATAGATTTATTCAGTATAAATGACCTTAGGTACATACATGTATACAAAATGATTGTTAATCAAAAATTAATACATGTGTGTATGCTATTATTTGACCTGATGTTATTGATCTGTTTGATTTTGTTTGATTGGTGTTTAACGTCGTACTCAAGGGTATTTCACTTATATGACGACGGATTGTCAACTTCACACTGTA
>JARFOD010011128.1:0-11382 GCA_031763545.1 Mopalia muscosa
CTGTCAATGTGTTAAAATCGTTCAGTTTTGATAGGATTTTAGAATCTTTTAGCCTTATTTCCGTTACTATGGTGACCTAGTGATCACTTCGAAATGTCAAAGAAGCTGTCTACGCTGTGCTAGATTCTGACTGGGACTCTGACGGCTGATTTAGTTCCGATGATTTATACGACGAGTGCGGTACAACAACAACATGTGCTAATGTTAACAAATGAGCTTGGGGACACAGGTACGTCAAATTTGCCGGTCCAGGGTAAAAATGGCATTACCTTTCTTGAATTTCAAAGTGACTCAGACACAGATCGTGATGAAACAGATGATTCGCAGTATGACATTGAAAATAAATGTTTACTTTATCAAATGTGTCTGGTGAAAATGATATAGCTGATACGTGGAATATTCAACCCCTTCTATGTAAACAAATACAGGGAAATCGAAACAAAGACAAAGGGGGCGTGGCAGGGTTGCGAAAAATCTGGAATTATTGTTAGTTTTCACATTGAAAATCAATTGCAAAATGTTTGTATTGTGTTTGTTTTGTACACATGGCAATGTCTGCACTGAAAAAAAGCACTTTATAATAATTTCTCCTCGACACCTTGAAAATGCATTTTATTTCAATTTTGTGAAATTCATACTTAGTTTCCATGGCAACCACTAAAACTGACAAAAAAAGTAGAGGGAAGATTATATCTGTCACATAGATTATGTATCAGGCTTTCTGAAAAGGTATAGTTATGGTGGATGTGTTGAAAGAGAAGCCCTTTAATACTTCTGTCATACAAAAGTCGCATATTTGTTATTGACAAAGCTAATATACTCAGTCTTTTAATCAATATATTGACAGGTATTTCACTCCTATCACTTTGATGTACTTCGACAACAGGCTCAGCAAACACCCATAAAATGAGCAGTGTTTTGTCTATTGTCAGGTAGACAGTATGAATATGCTAGCTACCGTGCACATCTGATTTGTTTGATTGGTGTTTAACGTCGTACTCAAGGGTATTTCAACAACGTGTAACTAACTCAAATACCGGTCGACAGGTGGACTCGATCCTGTGAATGATACATCAAGTAGGATTATTTAGCGCACTCGCTAACCACTAACTATGGCCACAAGGGCTCATTCAAAGGTCAATACTGAAGTTGATGTTATTGTACTGATATCAAAGTGGAGAGAATTTATTTGGTATTTCATTGAGATTGAACTTAATATTTAATGGTCTTTTTGTAGTATGATGAGGGATTGCCCATTTCGCAAGGTTTTAGCTAAAATGAAGTAGAAAACTGTGAGGAAACCTTGTCATTAATTGAAGTAAAACCAAGAGGAAACATCACAATAAAAAAACACACACAGATCTCCGCATATAAAGGGAAACTGAACGTAAAAACAAATATAGCATGTGTGGAATGTTTGCAAGGAATCAGCTCCAATTGAACTGAGCAAAACTGTGGCCCCTAATATATGGACACAGTACTACCCAGAATGTCTGTAACACTAACCACTAAGGCAGTACAATGTACCTGGATTAAGCAGAAGGTCATTGGACTCATTGAACCTTGGTTTACCCTTATCAAGATGGCACCCAGTTGGTGTTAGAATATACACATTACAGTTGTCAATCCAGATCTAAAATATAACTCACCTCCATGGTATATTGCGTGTATCTGTTCTCAAAGATCATTGCCTCTTGTACTTCCTGGGAAAGAAAAAAAGTAATATTAACTCATAGAATATTTGCAAACTTCAATTTTTATATATCAATAATTTAAGGTCTTGTTGGACCCCCCTGGGGCCACAATGAACAAACAATTTTCTATCACTTGGATTAAAAGTTAAGTATTCAAATTATATGTTGGTGAAAAAAATAATTCAAAATTCTAATTACAAACAGTTAAATTTAAGCCTATAATTTCCCTTGATCATTTTAAGTCCCAAAACTTAATTGCCTATTTCTGGAACTTCACTTTAAAGCACTCAACATTTCCGAAGGCATATCTAGAAAACCACTCATGTTAGATACTTCAAATTTGTACCACTGTAATGAACACAATGAGATCTAGTAAACAGTGCGTCATTTTTTTAAAGATTGTACTTGATTTTTTTAAATGTTTACTGAAAGTTGTATTTTACATTTTTATAAGACTTTCCAAGGTCGGAGAGACAACAAAAATCCAGCTTGATTGATCAAATCCAAATTTTATAATAAATAAGGCACTGTTTACTAGCTCATGGGTGAACTAACTTATTTTGTCTTACCATTATTGCACTTTGAGAAATAAAGCATGAAAATTGTTTCTGTTGATATTAACTCATTTTGCAATATTTTTAGAAAGAATAATTTTCACCACATTCACATATTTGTAATCCTGAGTATTTTAGCTTTCCAAAAACATATACATATATTTGGTACAGATTTATTTTCTACTGAATAATTGACTAAATACAACAGGTTTTCTGAAAAGCGACCAAGGGGCCAGCAAGGCCTTAAGAGTAAAAGAAATGTGGTTAAAAACGGCTGAATTATTTTTGCAAAAACAAAGGTATCCGAAACCCAATGCAAAGATTAATTATTTTAGGTACAGTATCTGTCAGATTGCTAAATATAAAAGGAAAAAGACAAAGGTTTGTTGCTTAACCAGGCAAAATTGTGTATTTTCACTTATAACATCAAATCCCAGGCTTGTGGGGGTGGTGGTAGTGGTGGGTTAGGTAACCCCCAAAACTCCTTGATATTAACAGTCATACATTACACATAAAACAATGTGGACTCTGTCAATGTTATACAATTTCCAGTGCAATAATCCACAACAAATAATTTCAATTCACCTCTTTGGAAAAACAGAATATTGAAAATACCTGGTGAGTTCTCTCTAAGTCATCCATGTTAGGCTTGTATTGACTAACCACTGTATCATACTGATTCAATTTCTTCAGCTGTTCCTCCAGAGAAGTCTTGCCTTGGAGGCCAATAGACGCCACGGCATCCAACTGCGTCTCGATCCATTGACCAACCACATTAGCTTTTGCGGCAAATTGTCGGCGAAGGCGCTCATTGTTCTGTTGTTTAACCATTTCTTGTTGAAGAATATTGTCACGGTTAGGAACCAGTTGTTTTACATCACCCCATTTGTTAGCTATGTCCTGATTGGTTGAAAAAAAAAAAAGACATGTTAGCTTGTTGCTAGCTGATAGGTATAAACATAAATATTTTAAATAAATAATTGCAAAATTTTCAGGTGTTTTAGACTCGGATACTTTTTCTTGTAGGGCTGTGAAGATAGCAATAATGTGTCATTTGATAGGAAAGCTAAATGGAAGGGGTGAACAAATATATGTTCTGACCATTATAAAATAAACTTTGATTTGGTAGCAGGATAATGCTGATTGACCGACTTTTAGGACATCCACTTTAAGCAAAATTGCTTTAGACTGATAGATGATCCACATTAAGGCCATGGCTTCTTTAAAACTGAGAGAGAACCTAGTGAAAACTTTAAAGGGCATAACAGAAATGTAGATTTTAGAGAACTAGCTTGACAAGATAGCAAGTGAAAACAACTTTTTACATTCAACTAAAGGAGTCAAATGTAGTTAGGCAATAACAGTACAGTTTGTTCCAAAACTAATTAATGATTGTTGGTTTGATTGGGGTTAAACGTCTACTCAAGGGTATTTCACTTATATGAGGACGGATTGTCCACTTCACACAGCCTTATTACGGTGGGAAACTGAGAGGAAACCTCGTAAAACCACCCCCCGTGATTGCCGGAACTACAACATGTGACTCGCTCATATACCTGATGGTCGACAGGTGGACTCCATTCGGTGAACGGTAAATCAAAGCAGGTTCAGTTTAGGAAACGCACTCGCTACCACCAAGCCACGACCGTGGGCCCACTAATTAATGAAGTTCACACTATAACGAGCCCGGTTATAAGAGTATCAAACCCCTGTTGGCTGACTTTTAAACAAAATACTTACCATGCTACAAAAATCATGCTCAAAAAAATATACAAAAAAAGCATTCAATCAGTTTTTAAAATGAAGATAATATTGACATATCACATATTGACAATAACCTTGCATTATACATCAACCAACGAACAACAAAATAACACTCCGTAAATGAGCATATTACAAACACCACAGTCTTTGGATATGATAACCCATTAATTGATGTTCACAAATTTTAGCGGTGAAATAATATTTAAGTGATTTATGACATAAATTAATAGCACTGTCCTCAAACATCCATTTTATTTATAGGACAAAAAAACCTCTGCCAATACTACTTTTGGTTACGATATTAATATAACAAAATAAATATTACAAAACAAGTTAAAATTGTTACCGAAACATGCGACATGTGATGTAATTTTTAGAATAAATAACCTAGATAGAAGTTCTAAGGTTATTTATTAAAATGATGAGATGAACTGTTACATCAAAATATAAAACAGTCCTGATTACTTGTTAAGACATACACAAGAATGTGTTAGTTTGTTTCATTTAAGTATACTGTGCTTCCGGTGATTTGATTCTTAGGACAGTGTGTCTCCATAATAAGTGAAGACAACAACCCATGATGTAACTGGCAACAAAGATATGCTGCTATATCAAGAATTAAGAGGTGAACCCGGCCTGGTGTTATCTGACAAAGTTGTTTGATATGTTTGACTGGGGTTTATATATCGTACTTAAGGATATTTCACTTATATGTCGCGAGATTATCCACCTCACATTGGTCCTTGCATAATTATGTTGGAAAACTGAGCGGAAACCTCATAAAAATCCCCCCCTGTTTGCCAGAGCCTCATCGTGCGACTCACTCATACACTTGATGGTCGATAGGTGGCCAGAGCCTCATCGTGCGACTCACTCATACACTTGATGGTCGATAGGTGGACTTGATCCCGTGAGTGTTGCATTGAAGTAGGATCAGTAAGCACACAGACTATCCACTATTTTTGTAATTGTTTGATTGGGGTTAACGCCATACTTAAGGTTAATTTACTCATATTTAGTAAACATGGTAATTACAAACATAACAATACAAAAACTGAAAATAAATGTTAACTTTTAGGCTTAAAATGTGAGTTTTGCACAATATGGTTGCTAGGTAATGACAAAAAGAACATTAAAAAGCACAAAAAACGATGAATGTGAGATACAAAATATGTGACTTCCGTGTAAGAAATATAAAAAAAAGCAACTGATACCAAAGCATTTGATTAAATATTAAAATATCTGGAAACCTTGTTATATTGTTATCAAAATGTATATATTTTATTTATATTAATAAAATATACTAATTAAGCGTCCCTGTGTCTGTGTGTTATGTAGAAAGAAAGTTACAAAGTCTTCTCTAGGTTAGACTTCAGGCCTCATTCTGCCACAAACCTCTGTAAATCAGTTGGAAGAATGTTGGTCCTGTAACCCAAACTCCCAGGTTCGAATCTCCGATGGAGGCAGGCAAATTTTTTTCTGTTTATTTATTCAATATATTATAAAACTAGACGACTGACGTAAGATACAGGGATTGTTCTGAAAAACTCAAAAAACGAATCACCTGAGACGCTAAAAATCAGTGTATCAATTTAACAGTCACCCCGATGACAACTGTTTTAATGACCAATATCTTAAATGAAACTGTGAAGTACTTTCAAATACCACTTTTTGAGAATACTACGAAGAATCAATACGATATGATCTTTTTTATGAAATGTATGGTACAGGTGTAAATCCTCTTTAATACACCTGTCTGTTTCGAGGGATGTTTTTCAGTTTATTTATTTGGGGTTACACATCCTATTAAGGTTATTTCACATATGTGATAATGGATTGTCCACTTCTCAGTATGCCCTACTTTATTTTATAAGGACTTACGTGGAATACTGCTAGGACACATTGCAACAAAAACATCCAAATTTATTGTGTAAAAAGCCTAAACAACTCAATAAGCTTACTGTTGCCCTTTAGGTACACTGTATAAGAGCACCAGGGCAACAGGAATTTCCCACCAGCAGCTTGATGGAGTGTTTTTCAAGACATGCTTTTAAAAAATTACAGCATTATATGGTTATAATTAAGTGCCTGGTACAGTCAATTTAGAGTTTAGTTTTGTTTGTACACAAAAAAAATTTGCACAAATGTCTATATAGTAACTAACTGGACAGATTGTGAAAAAATGACTTTATTAGTTTGATTAGGGTTTTAAGCTTAATCAAGATCATTTCACTAATACAGAACCTGCCAGGCTGAAAACATGGAGGACTCCGCAGTCCTGGCAATAAAAATGACAAGAGATGCAGATAAACACAGGACACAAATCATTTTCTAATAAGAGAATGATACTGAATTAAGTTCTAAGGCTTTACAAACAAACAAAAATCCTTAGACACAATCTCAGGGCCCCATGTGGCAGGCTGCTCGTGACTATGGACAACTTTTTAATGCGCAGATTTGTCATATACAATATGTATGGTTGTTCAGCCAAACAAAAGCAACATGTCAAAGCTTATAAACATTTCAAACTATCATACAATAGCCTTGCCTTATTTAAGTACAAATAAATAGTGAAAGTATTATAACTTAAACCTATATACAAGTAACAATACAATAACTTGGGATATGGGGCTGCGCTACAGAGGGACCTTAGTTAAAGTGAATCTTAAAGTCCATGACAACAAGTACTGCAGAAGCTTGTTGTCATGGTGATAAAGATACACTTAGCTTAAAATCTCAATGTGACAGCCACATACAGGCATCAGAAAACATAGCCATGCATTTGACAAACTTCAACGACAAACAAGACACCAAGTTATTTCATTAGTACGTTTATTAATGTATTAAAGTTTTAAGCAATGGCACACAGCTTAGATTTTCATAACTCATAAAAAGTATACATTGTATTTGTTAAAACAAGGCAACCGTTTTAAACCCAAAAATGGCCAGAATTGATATTAAAAAAAATGATTTTGATTCTACATCAGGAATGTTTGATTGAGAATGGATTCTCCATTTTTTGATGCATGAAAATTTTACTTTTGTCAAAACTTCCCCATTTTTTCTCTCATAGTAAGCAACTTTCAAGGTGTAAAATTTGAGCTGTGAAAGTATATTTCTGGGAGATATGGGTTATGCTTTGCAAACCGTGAAAAAGTCTTTAATACATAATCAGATGTTTTACAGTTAATCAAAACCTCAGGCAGTAGATGAAATCTTTATTAAAAAGCTCCATTCACAGCTCATTATAACTGTCACTACAACTAAACTGGCAACCAATCAAGACAATGTTACAAAACCATCAGTGAAGGTATTCAAAATGGCCATTCTTTCTTTATCTTCGTAAAAAACAATTTTTTGCATCACATCCAAGGTTACAATTGTAGTAACGTCTGGCATATAAAAATTGCCTTCGTAAACTTTACTTGAATGACATCTCTAAGAATTTGTTTAGAAATGACTTATGAAAATCTTGCTGAGTGCATAGTGTTATTAGATGTTAGTAGATGAACTTACAACTGGCATACTAACCTCCTGGCAGACAGAGAGAAAAACAAAAGGTAGATCCATTAACAACTAATTCAGGTGTAAACCATAAGGCCAAGTTGATTCCCAAATTATATTTGGATACATTTATCACTGAACCTTCCGAAAACTTTATTTTTGTCATTTTGCTACCAACTTAAGTGAGAAGCTAGAGCTTGGAATTCAAGATTTTACAGTAAAGCTCATAGAAGAATTTAAACGGTTGACTTCATATAAAATCTTCAACTCATTACCCGAAAAAAATTTCAATGCAAAAAATCATATTCTTTTCTTTTCAGTTTTTGTATTCATATGGACAAGTTTAGATTCAAATAATACTATTGTAAATTAACCAAAAGAGTATTTATCAACATGTACAAAAATACTATGGTTTTCAACAACTTGGCCGTTTATGGGGATTTGTTTTCCAACAAAGGGCAACTACATTTACATGTAAAATTCTTATAACAACAATTTAAAACAAAACAATGAATGCTTCAGGCAAAAAATATATCACACAGGTAATTGATTAGAAACACTCCACACTCTCATTGACCTTTAACCCCAATATTAGTCGTTATTTCAACAAGCTCATTGCCTCGCTCTAGCTAGCAAAACTAGGCTACTCATGAAATCCTTTCTCTAAAATGACAGTTACTGTATGTAACAAATTGACAAGGAAGATAAAAAAGACAGCAAATGCAAAGAGTTTTGTAATTGGTGCAATCCAAGGTAAAAATCACTATTTTTTCTAAAAAAAAAAACCTATGAACTATTTTTCTAAAAGCTTTAAACTTGGAGAATCTCAAAACGTTCAATTGGTTAGTTCCTGTGATCCGGGGTTTAACGCCACAATTAAGGTTATTTCACTCTGATAACAGTGTCCCAGCCAAATGGGTGAAGAAAACCACCCTCAGTGTGGCTGGTAACATAACAGATGGGAAAGAGAAATCAAAAGACACAATACAAAGGAATCTCAAATTAGATCGGCTTTCTGTTTTTTCAACAAATTTCAGTTTCCATGATTCAAATTAGTTTGATCGTAAATGTTAACAATAACATGGAAAACAAATTTAATGGGGACAAAACAAAGCTGATGCCTTTTAGACGAGTTATTTGGCCGGACTATTTCGCTTATATTTAGCTACAAAAACTTTGTGTCACCGCAGAGACATTCTAAATCTCGAAGGGGTGGGGCATATGTCAGTCTATCAATACACATCACAATTTGATTGATTGATTGATTGATTGGTGTTTCACTCTATGTTTAAAGGCTAAATGAACAGAGAATGAGCATGCTCAGTAACATACTTTCCTAAGCCAGAGGAACCTAAATATGACACTCCTTTAAAATGAGGGTATTCAGAGAATTACTATCAGCATCTAATGTGACAATCTCACCTGTGGGCTTAGAGTGGTATATGGGTTGTCAGGTGGGGCCATTCCATATTGCTGAGATAGTCGCTGGACTTCTTGGACAAGCGAAATAATTGTATTAAATTCTTTATCGGCCTCACCCAAGGTTTGCTTGAATTGCTCATGAGCATCAATCAAGCCCTGAAACAAACATATGTTAATAATATTACCAGAAGATATCAATACACGCTGATTATTTTATCTTGCCATGTGTCGGAAATGCATATTCAGTTCCGACGTTCAAACAAACATACTACGAACTCAGGTCTATCGTTAGACAGCCAGTGATATTAGCTTTTGCCCATTTACGAAATAATAAATCAATTTTTGCTAGTTATGAAAGTATTATAGCATCTTAAAAAACAATTTGTACAAAAATTACTTCCACTGCTTATCAGGTATTATTTCTAAGTCGATTCAATTACTTCCAAAGAAATATTTTTATCAATAAAATTTTAGATTATTTAGGATATACTTTATTGTTAGCTAGCTAAACCATATTACATCATACTGCACTAGTTTGTTTCTTGGGTGTTCAATGCCGTACTTGAGGTTATTTCACTCACATGATGGTGTGCCAGCACTATGGGTGAAGGAAATCACAGGACACTCACAGGACAATGTTAGCGAACGATACCATATTTCATCATATTGCATTGAAGCACCTTAGTGTATGTTTTTCTTTGACCAGTTATCTCCCCTCACCTGAATTTCTTCTGTTGTATGAACTATAAACATGTCCATCAAATCTTCCTTTGCTCCATCCATCCAGTTATTGAATGGCTACAATAACACAGAAAAACAACAAATATAAACCCCATTTCATTTTTTTTCCAATTTTTTTTATCACCACAGCCATATGATGTGATAAATGTTGTAATGCTATATAACATTACAAGACGGATATCACCACAGCCATATGATGTGATAACTATTGTAATGCTATATCACATAACAAGACTGATATCAGCACTCGCAGACGATGTGGTAACTATTGTAATGTTATATCACATTACAAGACCAATATCCCCGTTCCCAGACGATGTGATAGCTATTGTGATATTATATCACATTACAAGACCGATATCACCACTCCCAGATGATGTAATAACTATTGTAATGTTATATCACATTACAAGACCAATATCCCTGCTCCCAGACGATGTGATAACTATTGTAATATTATATCACATTACAAGACCGCTATCACCGCTCCCAGACAATGTAATAACTATTGTAATGTTATTTTTATGTTCTGTTTTTTTATGTCATGTGTATTGTTACATCAGGGGAACACAGCAACCTATGTACTCTTTTGCTTTGTTTTTTTTGGTAGGAGTTTAACGGCATGCTCAAGGGTATTGCACTTATATGACAACAGATTGACCACTTCACACTTTTCCTTGCTACAATAAAGTGGAATATCGAGAAGAAGCCTAAAAAAAAAACCTCTGCAATTGTCAAAGTGCCAAGTTAGACAGAATAATTAGTTAGAAGTCCAACTTGACCAAGGTAAGGACTTTCAAAGATAAGAGAACAAAAACTTGAAGTGGAAAAATTACTTACAGCAGCTCTCTTTGCAAACTCCAAATGAAGCTGATCTATTCTTTCTAAAATCTTTTCAGCTTCCTAACAAAATACAAAACAGAATAATAACATGTTAAATATTTCAATAACAATTGATTTATAAAAGTTGAATTTCACTAAATTAACCTGTGCTGTTATCTGTTATGACATAACCTGAAAATAAGTCTAGTGAGATAACATTTCATTTGCATTTTCACCTGGCTTGCTGGATTTTTAAATACATAAAAATACATAAATGTTCATTGATGTGGTGAAAAATAAAGCAAAATTACTTTAAAACACAATCTTCATTGATTATCGGATGACAAAATTCGTCAAAATCAGTATCAAAATGCAAATTTAGATGAAGACTGCAAATAATTTAGGAAACATATAAATAAGTCCTCCTAAATTAAGTTTGCAAAACCACGGGGAGACCACGTTGTGACTATTCTCCCCTACGGCCTGCATTGTGTAAAACTAAATTTGAAAAGTGACAAACTTATTTACACACTAATTTATTCCTAAATTAAAACACTTGCTACTGTTTATCTAAAATGAATGCAGGAGAAAGTCATACAATGAGCAGGGTTAAATGATTCATTTCCTTACCTCTAATCCATCTCTACGTTTTTGAGTCAAAGTTCCCAGCCTATCCCACTGATCGCAAATACGCTGAAAATAGAAAAATAGATCAGTATAATTTTCAGTATAGTAGTTTTTTTTAATAGATTCAAATAGGAAAAATTTAAGTATGATTTTAACAAAAAGTTATTAAATCTTAACTCTTCTCCACTCATAATAAAGAAGTTTAAAAAATGACCGTTTGTTTGATTGGGATTTAACGTCGTACTCAAGGGTAT
>JARFOD010011139.1:0-11382 GCA_031763545.1 Mopalia muscosa
CAATATGCATAGAACTGCAGAAGACAGACAAATGGATAACAAAAGAATGAATAAATAGATCAAAACCAAAATGAGACTAGCACAGCTCCACCTTATGAGGAAGCTAAATCCAAAATATGGACTTGATTCGAATGAAGGTTTCCAAGATTAGCCGATAACAAAAATGTGTAAATAACGGGCAAATGACTCAATTAAAGACGAACAGACAAACAGACATGCACCAAAATGTTACCTGCAAAACTAGACCATGTAGGAAAGCTTTGAATAAAATATTAATGTTATTGGAGCAGCAGTTTCTGAGATATAGTGATAACAAGAATTGTTATCGGACGGACTGACCACGGAGAGTGATGAGAATAGCCCACAGTCAGAATGACAATTCACACTATCGATTAATGAAAACCCTGCATCAGATTTTAGATTCATTATAGTTTTTTTTAACCATTTAAACAAATCTTATTCAATAAAGTTAATATAGAAACATTTATATTTGATTACTAAATTATGACCTCATTATTAAAATCAAAATATAAATTGTTAAGAATTAATCTTTTTCATATAAAAGTGTTTTATTTGATTACAAAATGTTTGTGATGCTGAAGTGCCGTGCTGCTTTTCCCTCCTGTTTCCTCCGCCTGATCTATACGACAAAGGTGACAGTTTGCTCATTTCTTCCTTCTCACTAGTAGACACACACTCGGGACTCCCTGTGACAAAATAGAGACGCCCCAAAGAGAAAAAATCAATATGGCATCCAAAGCTATGACATGGAGTAGTCAAAACAATAAGGTGTCATCAGCTAGTGAACAAAATTCAATTTATCTAATAAGCATGGAGTTCACTAAAAAACCCAAGGTGAATTCGAGATATCAAGATATTTTCATTTTTATTTGCTCCCCGTATTAAATGATTAATATTATTGTATGACACTGGGGTGTAGATTAATTAAAATCGACGAATCATGTTATCGTTCTTGATGAACTCCCAGAGACAAGTTTCTTAATAAACCTCAATCTCGAGTTGTGTTAAGGATAATCTACAGACATTTTGAGGGAAGGTAATGATCATTTAAATGGTATATAAAATATTATTAAATGTGTAGTCAAAAAGATATTCAGTACATAAACAACAAATCAGCCTACAAACCGGTATCTCAGATATATAGCTTGGCAGAACCATTTGGACACAATGTGAATTCAATTGTAACATAGCATTTTTCAAAACGACGTATACAAATGTATTAATCTACAGGTTCATAACCCAGCTATAAAAGAATTTAATATAAAAACAAAGAACAAAACAATTATGTTATTTTATTTTGTTTAATAATGAAATTGTGTTCATGATTAGACACATTTGTTTACCAACACAAAGGGCGCCTTCGTCAAAAGTGGTTCTTAAATTTTCTTTCATAGCATCCTGCTTGAAATAATGTTTAATTTAAAGAAGTGCCTGTTCTCTTTTTTAAATTTTATTTTTCATAATTATTAATTAATGTCTTCTTCACTTTATTGTTTTTAACCGAATTTACTCCGACCGTAAACAGGCAGTAGACACAATGTCTCCATGAAATATCATGTCAATAGCAAAAATAACTCTGTCGCGTTTAGTCAGCGTGGATTCACCGAAGATGAGACAAGTTCGTTTTATAATTGGTATAGCAGTTAGATAATTCAAAAATGTTACGGGATGACGAAGGAGGGGGATCAACATGTATTCGAAAAGTCAAGTTACAAACTTTTTCTCATCAAATCTAGGAAGGGAAATAATATATATATAATAGAAAAGCAAAGGCATGTCATCCGACAGATGTCATGCATTTGCCTTCAGTTAAAAGCTATTTATGTTTAAATTTGCCGCTAGACCCGAGCACGAATTTAGATGGAGACAAGCACATATTCTTTCCGTGCGATAGTATATTTAAATTATTACTTCGGTTTGGGAATGTACACTATTAGTAAAGATGATTTCATTCAAATGACGCCATGTCAGCTCCATGCTGAAACAAAAACCGTCAGTCAAGTCTGGCAACAATCAATGTCAAGAAACGAACAGAAGATGAACAAAAAATGAAGTAAAAGCTAGACGGTACTAGATGGTTACAAAATGGTACCAACATGAACGCTCACATTACGTCACAACAAAACGACTTAATGTTGCGCGTTAACAGAGAAGTTTTAGAAAGCAGGAAGTAACATTGGAACCGTTTTGTAACCATCAAGTACCATCTAGTATACCATCTAGTTTTTAAACACAAACTGGGAATCTTTGGGATAAACACGCGCCATAATTGCGTTGCCAGGAAGTCACCAGGGGGCTCTAATGTCACAAAAAGCTCAGTAGACTCGCTAAACCAGACTTCTCGCGTTAACATTGACCACGGCTAGATAGTCTGGTAACAGAGCATACTAAACGTTGCAAAAGAAAACGGCCGTCGTATGGTCCTGGTATCGTACAGTTGGTTTTCTGATAGGTTAATTTTTAAATATATTTTTAAACATTCAATCTAACCCAAAACATCCAATTAATTTATTTGTAAATAAATACAAATGTTTAAGGTTCAATGTAATGTTTGAAATATATTTTAAAATTAGCTTATTCGAAAACTAACTATGCAATAACCGGACCATATAACCAGACTATCTAGCCGTGATCGAAGTTCTCGCGAGAAGTCTGGTTTAGCGAGACTACTCCCTAGTTTGATCTCCGCTGAACGCTACACAAAAAGAACATACTCTTTAGTTATATAAAATATAAAAGCTGACCATTGACCGGAATTTGAATCTCGCTGGACACACGCACAATTTCTTTCTTTACAAAAATACATAAACAAAAGATCTTACGCAATTTAAGGGGGACGTCTGGACACATTTTGTTCGGTCCTGTTTGTAGGCCTTCCGGAGTGCGGATTTCCAGTGTTGTGATGTCTTGTTTTTCTTTCCTCAGACGCTTGATCTGCTCCTCCAGGTCGGATAACTGATTTACCATTGAATGGATCCGGAACAAGTCGGTCTCTCTTTTTTCCTCCAACGAAGTTAAACTTAAAACAGACACAAGGCTCTCTAACGACATGGCCACAACCAAACCAAAACATAATACCATCAATTTTTTATTCATCGACGAGTTAGTCATATTAAGACATTAGCCTGCAAATAGAAAGTCCTACTACTGTCCTTCACAAATCCAACTGGTCTATAAAATATCGATAAAATTCAGCAATGACGTCATATACCAACCACGCCTTTTTCAATGAATTGAGCTAAACCACCTGTTAGATTCAGAACGTCCCCTTCCGTTTATGAACCAGGCTATAAATCCAAACATCTTGTCAACATCATGTACTGACAAAACGATGAACGATATTGTACAGAAGACTGTAATTAGACAAATTATTACATGAAAAAACATTTCCCACAAACAATGACATTATTATACATAAATCCAATTATGTACGCACCAAAGTATTACATATCAAATGCTCACTTAGCCAATATCCCTTTGTATCTCAAAATACTGCTTACCAGGTACTAGTTTTTTTGGTAATGCAGTTCAAACAAGGTTGAAAAATTAACAAACTACCGACTACATTGTGACGTGTGATTTCTAACCTTTTGTTCAGGTATTTTATATCAATGCGCGTGTGCTAAGGTCAGAAAATAGAGAAAGAACACGCCCAAACAAAATATAAAGCGCGTGCAGTGAATTCAGTGATAAAACTAATGTCAAGTCTTCAAATCCATTCAATATGGTAACAAACTTAACATCACAATGAAATCGACATAGTTAACTACAAACATAAATAAACGACCATCTGAGGTAAACAAGCATTTCAATTGACAAAGTTGTTAAAACATTCCACAGCAGCACTATGTTGTGGCCTTGGCAACCGCTGCCATAAATATTGTTCATTCTTTTAGGCGTCCAGTGTACGTCCTGACCTGATTTATAGAATTATATCCAACCGTATTTAATTCTAGGTCATTGGTGAATGCATTAACATATACCAGAAGGACACAAATCTACGTATAATTAGCATATGAAGTCAGCAAATAAAACCACCATACAGTTTACTTGGATATTTAATAAAAGCTGCATCGTCGGTTTAGGTTTATTCTGAAATTACGCTCTGGTTTCTCCATATCCCGGTGTCGCTGATGTACACAACACTCAAGGTTATTGTATATCCTGGATTGGTGTACTCAGGTTCCCGTTATACCCAGGTGCCGGAAAACTAAGATCCATGGAATATATAATAGAGCTATATTGTGTGATGACCGAGTATGGACACACCATGCATGTCCATGCTTTTGCGACGACGAAGAAGCGAAGTAATGATTCGAAGGTAGAAGTGAGCAAAACTAAATTGGGGTGTTTAGGAACGAAGTTGAGAATAAGCAAAGCTGTGATGCAAAGAAGCTAAAACAATGATGCGATGCGAAGTTGGGATGCGAAGGATGCGAAGGGCTTATCCTACATTCGTCGACTTCTGGCTTTACAATTTTTAAAGCTTAAAAAACCCAACTTACATCATTTACGTGAAATTACGTGAAATATATTTTTTAATGAATTGAAAGAAAATTGAGCTTAAACTAAAACATAATTTGTAGAATAACAGAGGTAGTACCCTTTTTGCGTTTTTAAAATGGCATTAAACCAATCAAAGATTGTTTCTGAAAAACACAGTACATGAGTAATGTGATTCCGAAAACACTAAAAAATTCGATTATTTATTTATATTCTCTTGCTGATGACAAAATAAAGTGCTAAAACGTTGTCCGGCGAAGAAATTTTTAGTAAAAGTCGACATCGACTTGATATTTTGCGGAAATAAGAGTCTATTTTTTTTTTTCATTTAAATACTTTGACAATGCTTACTATTTGCTTATAATATTCAACATTTTCTATTATTATGTGTAGATTTCGTACTAGGAAAAATAATCTGCCTACTTTGTTTAATACAGGAAAGTAAGGATAAGATGTTTGAAATTTCGTAGGTTTCTGGTATACTCT
Organism: Mopalia muscosa; assembly: GCA_031763545.1. NCBI lineage: Eukaryota > Metazoa > Mollusca > Polyplacophora > Chitonida > Mopaliidae > Mopalia > Mopalia muscosa. The sequence continues at coordinate 5,011 of JARFOD010011139.1, forward strand.
GGGGTGAGTACACTCAGGTTTCTGATATACTCTGGGTTAAGTATACTCGAGTTTCCTGTATACTTAAAAGGCGTCAGTATCTCTGGTATATTCATGGGTCAGTAAACTCGGGTATCTAATATAATCAAGGGTCAGTATACACCGGCTTACGGTAAACTTAGGAGTCAGTATACTCGGGTAGATTGCATTTCGGGTCGGTTTACTCGGGTGTCTAGTGTACTCAGTGGTCAGTATACTCGAGTATCGGGTATACTCAGGGGTCAGTATACGCGGTATTTTCGTATACTCTGGGGTCAGTTAAAGCCGCTATCTGGCATACTCAGGGATCGGTGTTCTCGGGATTCTGGTATACTCAGGGGTAAATATACTCGAGTTCCTGGTTTACTCAGGTGTCAGTATACTCGGATTGCTGGTATAATCAGGACCAGTATACTCGAGTTTCTGGTATATCCAGGGGTCAGTATACTAGGGTTTCTGTTGTATCCAGGGGTCAGTATACTCGGGTTTCTGTTATACTCAGGGGTCAGTATACTCAGGTTTCTGGTATACTCAGGGTCAGCATACTCAGGTTTCTGGTATACCCAAGGGTCAGTATACTCAGGTTTTTGGTACACTCAGGGGTCAGTATACTCAGGGGTCAGTATACTCAGGGGTCAGTATACCCAGGTGTCTGGTATACTCAGGGGTCAGTATACTCAGGTTTCTAGTATAATCAGGCTCAGCATAAGCGGGTTTTTGGTATAGTCAGAGTTCATTATACATTGGCGTTTTTTCTATATACTTCTTCGAGTACGTTATCCTATACTCCAAAATTTTTTTATGAAAATCTGCTTAACATTTATACAAAAGTAGCAATATAGGTTTGGCGATGGGAGAGGAACTTTATCAGAAGGAACAAATTTTCTTTCCACATTTTAATAGCTTCCAGAAAAATCCAAGGTTCAAGATCTGGTGGCATGTAATGAGCGCCTTTATACAGATGACGGACCATAGTTCTATATATGATAAGGAGGGGCTCTGAATCATTATTATGTACAATTTGGCCGATTTCTTTGAATTTATATGGGTTTCAATTTGTAAATACATTGATTGATTGATCGATCGATCGATGAGGGGGAAGGATGATTAATGGAAATGGTGTGACTGTTAAAGTAAGGGCCTCCGAAGATCTTAAGGACATTACAGCTGATCATCAGGTAATGCCATTCAGTTAAGTGATGATTGGCCTAGATATTTTTGTCGCCTGCTTTTTCCAATTGTAAGACATTTCTTTCTGTTGCCCATTATATATCAATATATCAAAGTTCAAAAGCCCCGATGTTCGTCATCGTATTTATGTGAAGTGACAATCTGACAGAACATTTAATCTCACCGCGTACCAGACTTGTCTTCATCTAACAGGAACAATCCCGCCCCCACTCCGCGCCCCACCCCCACCCTCGTAACAGATTATCATACAACAAGCATGTCCTTTCTTTTAAGTGCAGTTATCTATATACATCATTTCGAAGAATGCAAAGGTTGGTGTCATTCTCAGACAGACAAGATTGACACCCGGTAAAAGGTTCAAATATATGATCAGATCGGTTGAGATATGTGGTCAATAAGTGTAGAAATGAGCACTGGGGCTCTTATATATTTATTTTTATGCCATGAATATGAACTTTTTACAATTGACGAAAAGCATCAGCACCTAGCCAAGAAACAACCGCATGATCAAGGTCATATAGGTTGATACATCCGTTACTATTTTTGCTAAAATTTAAAAAACCTAATGAACATCGAAACTAGGTCAACCAGATTTCAATCTAGACACATTTCATCCACAACTTAGAAAAAATAGATATTTCTTTTTTGTTAAAATAACAAAAATGCCGAAACCCTATAATTTTTGTTACAACAATATTAGCGACTTTATTCTTTCAGTTATTGTAGAAATTTACTATAAATAAATAATTTGTGCAAAATGAGATAGTCGTTCAAAAAATAATCATCGAATATATTTCCCGCCGGGGTATGGAAAAAGGCGAATGGAACGAAGGATAATTTAATTTCAGAGTCTATACCATTGATAATTGCGTGACAGTCACATGCTCATAGACAATTGTTTTATTTTAGTGTAGTAAATTAGCCCAGTTACGCTTTAGGAAACATTTTGATTAAATAAAGTACTTCAGTGGGATTCTGCGGGTGTCAGATAATGAGAACTTTTCACATTAATCGTTGGTTTTTATGTACGTAAGCTCATTATCCCAATCCCCATGCATTTTATTCTCATCATGCAGGATTAACTTACAGCTCCTGACTGTAATGTGTTATTTACATCAGCGAAGTGATGATACAAATTAACCCCGAGCGCGTAAAATTTTAAAATACACGTCCAGCGAAATATTTACAATTTGGTTCAAAGCGTCGCTGTATGGCAGTACATAGTATTATAATACTTATAGCTCATTTATGCGGCATGCGATGGTGAAGTTACACCGCTCTAAACAATTAAGTGTATAATCATTGGCGAACTGGCACAAACATCAATTACCTTTCCAAATTACGGCCAGCATCTTTACAAAAAATGTCAGGAATATAATACAGCGGGAATCTGGGTGGATAAAAGGCAGAATAAATACTGACATGTCCCGGCAATTATTATACAACGCATATATAATAGCACTGTATAGTATATATTGCTAAAGTCGGTCCCACTTATGATCACAGAGAAGTAAGAAGCGGCACACAGAGAGTTAACTCTAATTTATTTTTTCGCAAGGAACACTTTCTATCAACACCCTGAAAACGTGAGTAATGTATTTTTATCACAACAATCGCTGTCTAAAAATAATATTATTATAGATTCTTACATGTTTCTTCGGGTAAAAGATGTTTCTATCTAGATACCAACATAAAGACTTCTTTAAAAGGAAAGAAAAGTGAAAAAAAAACCAATAGTCAAATTATATAAACTTTCAAGCGGTAACCAAAATGCTGTTACATTTTTTGTAAAAAAAATCACCGTTTCAAAAAGTAAGTGAAAATGTACACTACGGCGGACTTTTTATACTAGAGTTTCTTTCTATATTTTAATTAAAATGTTCTCAAATTAAGTCAGTCATACTTAATAAAGTTATAACTGATACACAAAATATAATTACAGGTTTCCTTCAACGAGATCGCCGAATAAAAGCGGTATAAAAAGTCCATACCAATTTTACTTACAGTCCCTACATTGAAGAGGCTTTCAATGAAAATCTAGAAATGATGCAAAAATGTAATGGCAGTTTTGTTAACGAATTGGTAATATAAGTTGAATATGATTAAGTCATTTTGTTTAATTTTATCTGGTTATATAGAGGCCTATGTTTAAAAAAAAAACTAGTGTTAAGCTTAGCTTGGCGAAAGACAAGTGCTTACTATTCTCCGGATATGTTGGGCCTACATATACACAGGCCTAACAAAATGAAGTATATGACATATACTTACAATTACATACATACATGATTTAATAAGCGGCGGCTCCATTCCTAAGAATGATGTGCGCCATGACTAGGTTTGTCTCATTTACACTAGCAGCCTATAACGTTACCTCAAACATTCTATCAAAAGGTTGTATAAACAGAGTTAGGGCAGGCGTGGGTGAGAGTACTTATGACTAGGCACACACATATTAAACATAATACAAAAGCTAAACAAAACTTAAATACAATTAACTTCTTCTATAGCAAGTACAAATGAAGTAAGCCGTAACCTGGAAAACCCGAGATGCAGAATTTGGAGGGTTCAGTATTATAGGCAGTGTAGGATTAAAAATACCAATACATTGAAGATCAGAATAAAAACTAAAGCGCTGTTGATTATATACACGGCAATGGAATAAAAAAAATGAGAAATAGTATCTTCTACATCACATGTCTCGCATATGGCAGACTCTATTACTTTAAACGATGAAGGTATGATTTAGTCCAGTTAGTCCATTTTGTTCTGAGCAGTGTCTTCCTGAATGTTTTGAAAATAGTAAATTGCTTCAGTGCGGAATAAGTCCGACTGAGAACTAGAGAAAATTTGTGCATAGTTTGACAAGTTGTAAGGAACAACACTACAATAGGTCATCTGTCGAGCTATACTGTATATTCTATACAAGATACGCATTCTCATCTACTGTCGAACCAAGGTTGATAGAAAGAACAAAGTCAGTTTTCTAATTGATTGTTTTAAGCCTACTTCAGAAAATCCCAAATGAATATATATTAAATTAATAACTGGTATGTGATCATATAAGAGTCATAAAATGACTGCCGTAAAAACTTATTAACAATCGGTGTGAGCACGTATATAGTACATACGGCAAAATTTATTAATTTATCTGTTCCAAAACGTAAAAATATATCAATAAATAGTTCTAAGGTAGACGTCCATTCCAAATGATTTGTTTATTTAGAAATATTAAATGTCCGATATAAAATAGTAGAATTGACGTAAAGGAGATTAACTGCCCACAAAATGCCATTTCCGGTTGATATTATATATTTCACCCCGAGAAGGATTTTTTTTCGTACACCACATATAAAAAAAAAATATATATGAATTTAATTCAGTGATATTCAACTTCATTCAAACACCACACCTCCTAGGAGAGAAGAGCTACAAGCCCAACTCACGTCACACTTACTACTCGCCGCAACATACTAGCGAGTAGAAAATTGCGACATCAACTAAAATTCTTTATAGTTTTTACAACGGCTCCTCGCTCAGCGTGAACAAATCACCAAAGCAGAATCTGAAAGCTGATATGCTTTTCTTTGTATTGACATACGGTGTTAACCTCGGGAGCCTATCGCTTTAAACCAACGTTTCAGGTGATAATTACTCAACTAACTCCAGATGGTTAACTGTGAAGCTTTAATTTACGCAAGTTTTTAACAATAACCTTGTTCTTAATTGAACAACAGTTTGCGTTTAATTTCGATAACAAGCATAACATTGTGAAACACTGAAAGGGTTGACAATGTCACAATGCTTCAATTCAAATTTATTGCAATTAGTCATCACTTGTGCCTAACCTTATTACGATAATGTAGACATTGTTGTGTTTTCACAAAGCCTCTCTACGTCAATCCAATTCAATTACGTATTAAGCGATTTTCATGATGATAAAAGTACCTAACTTTGACATATAATGAATAACATTTTGCGTCACAGTATTACATGCATGTACATAAGTGTATTCCGTAACCCAGGCCACCATACAGCCTTGTGTTCCGTTTACATGGAGTAAAGATACAATACATCAGAAAGTGGCGGCTTGTGTATAATATAATAATAATATAATGCCATTCTTAGCCTCTTATAACCAGCAATAAACACAACCTGGTGCGTTTTGAGGCCTTTTTGGAACGACAAGATACAAGCAATGACAGTTTGTTTTTCTTCAATAAAACTGTTTTATGCATAAACTATATATAATTTATAGCCCATTTTGCATCTAGATAAAGTCATATTTTGTTGTTACAATAACCCGTTATTGGTACAAATAAGCATCATATGTCGCGGTCATAATACCAGTAGAAATGACACTTATATTTATAGCCATAATACTACTGTAAATTAGTCTCATATGTTGTTGTAATCGTAACAGTACAAATGAGCCACTCAGAGTTTTGCTTCACAATAATTTATCCATGAATATTATAGGCAGATGGTGTTATTTTATTACAAGCCAAACTCTACTTTAGAGGCATACACACATGTCACCTCGGTATATGCCTATAAGCATAATCGACAGCTTTCGCAATTGCAGTGTTTCGACATTGACATATTATAATTAAATGGTTGACGGGTCTCAATATATATTTTATATTTTTTAACCACCATACATTGTATAATATAATCAATTCTATTTCCTTGGTCAAGACATTGACTCAAAGATACACCTGGCCATCTTGTTTGCACTTCTTTTATTTGCTGGTCTGTGGCTAATAGGTCGCCCCAAATATTGGCAGAAATTATAGCGCGATGGCCTGGCATAGCGTACGAGAGTTGTGTTAACTATAGAAACTCTCGCGAGAATACAATTGGACCACCATACTGTCATTTAATCCTTAAACTCCATTCTCAACAAAAATTCGGTTTGCTAGTGCATGCGTATAAAATAGATGGTCACTTTTACGTATATCCGCGCCATAACAATAAACGGTAAACCGTGCCTGATTATTACATATGATATAATAAAACATATAGGTAAGCAATGTGTTTATTTTTGTTCTCTTTTAAAATACTTCTTGAAAACTTTTACCAGAAAAGTAAAGTTGTACAACGACGCGAGGTATCCAAAGTAAAATCCGGTAGGATGTTTGGGGGGGGGGGGGGGGGGGGGGGGGG
>JARFOD010011150.1:0-11380 GCA_031763545.1 Mopalia muscosa
AACACTCAACGTTCTCGGGAAAGTCGTTTACCATGTAACTGTAGGAAACAGATAATCTAAAAATAAGACAGTGCAGAAATTTTGGTTATTATTCTTAACATTTCTTCCTTTCTCATACTCATATAAGCCTTCGTTCAGGGTCATTTGAGTCCATTTGACGGAGTCGATTTTTCAATTGATATACCATGATGACAGTAATTGTTCTATGTTATTAAGTACACAATTTTGTTCTGATGGTAACAAAAGATTCCGTCTTCAAATTGTACATTAAAATGTAGGCATATATCTAATGTGTAAAAATCTTCTGGCCTCAGAAATGACGGCAACTGCATGTCACAACTAAGTTGACATGCCTCCTGATCCGACATCTCTACCGAACTTAATATGTTCCCTCCCCCAACGAAAGATAAAAATATATCTATACAATATAAAAATTGAATTCTATACAATAGACAATGAAATTTGGTCAATAAACAACATGATTCAGTTTTACTCCGATTTTTAATAAATGAATGACATGAATTTACGTCTGTTGAAATGAAAACAATAAATATGTATTCGTGTCTTCATGAATGCTCGCAAACTATTTATTATATGACTCCATGTTTGTAATTGTATTAAGCTGTACAAACATTCTCATAACAGACCTAACAGGTACATGTAACTTTTACATTCATTTGGTCATTACTATGGCAGGGCCCGATTGTCCAATCCTCATTAAATTTTGTTCTCGTTCTCGGGTATTTACAATTATACCACTCACGCACCGAGACATGCACACGGTAATTCCTATTTGGTACATATGTTGCGACAAGTAAGCTCACTTTGGTATATCTACTGATCGCCTTTTTCGAGGTTAAGCTAGCCATGTTAGTACTGTTGTAATTCTCATCAATGTTTTTCATATCTATTATTCATGTTTAGAAACTTTAATACGGCCTTCATAAATGTTATTATTTTAAAAGCCTTATTCGTTTGTTTTATATATTTATTATATCGCTTTAAACATGAGGACAAAAAACGTATTAATAAAACAAAATGGAAGAACATTTTTATTTCGAAGGAGTGTCAGATCCGCCATATTGATTAAGATAAGGAGTGTATAAGTCTACAGTCAATCAGCGATCTCCCACTGTGCGTTTTTGTCTGTGAGCTGGTACTCTAGAACCAATTCTTTTTTTGGTTTTATTCTATTCAAACATTTTATCGTAATGCAATCACCAGTTACCTGTTTTGAAGAATATTAGGCTACGTTTATCAAGGGAGTGCATAAACTCTTAGTGGGTCTATTCCCGAGTGTAAGTAAATCCTTATTATATCTTCTGCTCATAAGAAATTCCATTGGTCACAGATTGATTGTCAGAATTGTCAGAAAACAACATTAACAGACTGATTGAACAAACCCAGTGCACCCATTATCAGTTAAAGGTGGGACGCAAAAAATGAATCAGTTTGGTTGATCTTTAACTGTGTGCCCTGAGCGAAATCAATCTCATAGATTTGATGTCATGTTAAGTGTTTTTCACTTATTAATAAATCGGCGTTTCTGTTTAGGTATGGAGTAGATACTGGGAAGCCCAACGCCTGGGCTTCAATTTCCATTACCACCAACGCAATATACACAACTATTACATAACCTCAAGATAAAATATAGTATCAATCATCAAGGAGTGTGTTTGCACTCTAAACGAAACAAATTGGTCTTCACGTCTGACAATCCTTAACAGATGTTAGCTATAAATTGTTAACACTTCTGGACCTCGACAATAAAAGTAGAAGTTACACACAATATTTTATCATTGGATTTCACAAACATTTGTATAATAATAAATCATTCTCCCCATAAGGGAAATTTGATTATTTTACTAATCACAATATATACCAAACACAGCATAATAACTTGCACATGAACAATGCTATGGCATAAGTATTTGTCACAATTCTTTATAAATACAAGACGAGGAAAGAAATACATTTAATGGATATCTTTGACACAAATTTTCTCTAACATTCTACAGAAACTGGTAATTAACTACCATGCGTAATTTGTAACGGACCGATTTTTATCTTATGTGGAAAACAATTTAAAACAAAATATTTATATACCTGTTTATAATTTGCAAACGCACCTTGATACAATGAAACTAATTGGGTATCATATTTGAAAAAATGTGCATCTTCGAAGTCCAAGAGTCAAAGCCCTTGGACGGCTCTCTCGACAACATCAATCTTAAGATATTCCCATAGTTATGTTGAGCGTAAGAGAGAGGACACTTTTATTTCAACAGATGGCGTTTCAAGATGCAGGCAATCATACTTAAGGCCAACAATGATAAATTATCACAGCACGAAAGTTTGTCCAAACAATTATGGTTATAATTCGAAAAATACTAAGGGAATAGTCATCAGAGAAAACTATTTGATACCAGAATGTCGTTGAATGGATCGTTCATCAACAACAGTAGCCATAATAAGACAAGACCGACCTGTCTGTCGTATCCATCATGGTGTAACAATTGACATCGCAAAGGAATCTAACAAATATAGCTCACCTCAGGTCAATGGTACAAACGTGTGTGTTTTCTATTTACGACCACCATTCATAGTTCATACAACGTAAGGTTCGCTACCAAACACTAAATTTGAGGTAAAGTGGAAACAAGCAGGTCAAAGCGTGACAAAAAAAGCTATACTCAGTTTTCGATTTCTAACAATCTTTGAACAGATTAATCTGGACAGCCATATCATTGTTGTGCACATATAAAAAAAAAAGACTTAATTATTCTCACTTTATATCTTACTCTAAGGTCGTTGCAGGGCCCATGGATAAGACATAATTATCCATAAAAAAGATCTAACAAGTGCGCCGAGCAGTTAGAAAGTGCTCAATGAAGGAGGGTGAGAGGGAGGGATAGAGAAAGAGAGAGGCATACAACTCTTTTCACACTATCAAAGAAGCCAATAATATATACTGAAACTGGTCGCTGGAATCTTATTAGATGAGAAGTCCCACTAATGACCACATCGGGCATATTTCCTGAATCGCCACACATCTATCAAAAGTGGTTCGGAATAATTGATATAAAACTGATGCTTCCAACCTAAACAAATTCCGTCCTGTTTCCTGCCTTTGAAAATACTTAATTCAACTCAAGCTATATTTTATTCCAATGACTCCTTAAGAAGCCTGAGCTACAACATAATCTATCATTAAATAATATATACATTGAATGTGAAACTAAAAGACGATGAAGTCATCAGAGAGCATGATGTGCAAACCATGTACACATATCAAATATTTATGACAAGTACTAAGTCGTCTGGTTTCCAATTATATATGACAGTGTCCTGACTGACAACAAAAAGCAATTCACCGTTTCCTATTTTACAGTTTTTTCTTTTCAAACTGTAGAAGTTATGGTGTTTATCACAATATTGGTCCCGGCACATGTTTCAGCAGTGAATTTGTTACAGAGTTATCGTGCCAACAACATATACAGACATGGATATCGTCAAATAATGCAATGGCAGATATTTTTTTTCTCGGAATTTAGTGAAAGAGAATCATTTTATTTGTCTTAATATGAGGAAGTAAAATTCACGTTGTCCTATTCACTACATAAACTGACATGAAAATTGTAAAATTATGCAATGATTGCCATTTTCATTAACGGAATTTTGTGAAATTCGTGTTCAAAACACATACAGACATGAATGTTGTAAAATAAATATATAACAACCATTTGTTTTACCGAAATTGGTGAAATACAATCCCATCAGCAGGAGGAAGATACATACCAAATTTAAAGTTATTTGGTTAATCAGATCACCCTAGTTAACTATAATCCTAGCCTTGCAAACCCACAAACCCAAATCTACCTTGTATAAACATAAAACGAAATCGTGTATTATCAGAATCAAGGAAAAGGCGATCCTCCAATTGAAGAATATTTTTTAGGTGATTTAATTTGGAAAAAGATATTAAACTAATATTTGTTTGATCCGAGGATTTCGGATAACATAACCGTACTGGTAACATGCCTACACAGTTATTATTTGAGGTGGGGTATATTTTTATTTATTTATATTAACTGAAGATTATTTACTGAATACATGACGACATTAGTAGTATCAATACTGTAGAGATCGCAGAAAGTCTCTAACTGGGGCCATCATACACTCAGACGGAGCGGATTTATTGTGTAGGTGTTCTGAGGTTCCACTTAATATTGTCATTGAACAGATGTTGTTTTAAGCCTTGACAACGACAGCAGTCAATTGGTGTTATTTTGATATTTTGATTATCCCAGTTATTTTTCGAAATTTAAGAGACCAAATCTTTACCATGTGCAACCTAAAATGTAGATGTCTCATTGTGTTACTGGTTTGAGGTTTTGCCAAAAAGTTGTTTCGAACATATCTTCGGTCGTATATAATCTCAGTTGCATTCAAACAAAAAGAAAAATAATTAATTGCTCCTAAAATCTACATGTAGCGAAACGTAATAATCAGTCATGTAATGAAAAAACGTTTTCGTAATTTTTTACGAAAGTTTGTTCAATTCAGTTCAATAGTGTCATATCGTTTGCTTGGCTAGTATGTTACGCAGTATTTGAGTGGTAATTTCACTCAACTATATAGCCTAGATGGTACGGACAACACATTGCGTCTAATCACACGAATAGTCCAATATTGTCCAGAATAGACAGACCCGTACATTTGGAATTCATGTTTGAAGTCAGTGGCTTTCCTCATTGCATTTGAGGATTTCTGTAAGTTTGCAGGCAATATATGTTTTTCATTTTGGCGTGTATTGAAGTTAATGGAGTTAAACGGTTCTTTGATCTTAACTACTTGATCTAAGACTGACTACACAGAACGTTAGCTAACAACAATGGTATTACACAGTAGCCTAAAACGACTTATTGCCATCAAATTAATAGTTTACAATCGACTTAACATGGCTTATCACCTATATTGTGTAATGCCGTCTGTTACTATAATCACAATCCATGGCATGAACACCTGCGAAAAATGATAATTCGATACCTTTAGTTTGGTTTCTGATCGATTAGATTTCATTTAGTCCGACTTCCCACTTAGTTGGCTACTGTGCTAGCCAACGGTGATGGTAAATGACGATTCTTTGATTCGTTTGACAGATGCATTGTTCGGACTATCGTCTCTCAATGATTAGAACGGCGTACAATGCAAATAGGCTACGTCAGTTTTCTCGACATGAATATCAATATCAAGAAGGCTTCACGTTTTCTAAATTGACAATAACTCATGACTTATTAGTAGCGTCATGAATATTCCCGGAGCGCAATGAGAAATTCAGTAATTAATTAGAATGTGGAGTATCGATAACATTGTTAGCACGTGCCTATTATCAGCGGTCAAACAGTTGTCACACCGTAAGCTACTTCCTAAAGTTCAGCAGATTTTCAGGTCACTCCTGATGGTAAACATTGAATTGGCGTTTCACATACATGCCTACTCTTTGATGGCCTATCGATGTATTGAACATAAATTATATGTACAAAATATTGCAGAATACACCAGATAGGCAGGTCTTGTTACAGCAAATAATCGAATGTATATAGCAATATATTAAAGCCATACTGTTTGAAATGAAGAAAAGGACAACAATACATTACGTCCAAAACACCAATGGCTCCACTGTGAGAAACAGTGTGTCGGTTTGAACACCCTACTGATGCGTTTTAACCTTTATTCGATCGCAGAACAAAACTATAGCAAGACAATAACTGTGCAAACAGTATTCTATTTGAAAGCAGTTTCGCACTGGTAAACGAAACAACAGATAGCCGGATATTTGTTTTATTTGTACTTATATGGTGTCTTTGCAAATAAACACCAGTAAAGAATATTGCCATAAGTTTCCAGGTCAAATGAAATGCAACACTTTCTTTACTTATATATTCGTTAGCTATCAACACTAGCTCTTATATTAGCTTTAATCTGGAATTTTGTTCATATATCCGGGAAAATAACAGCACACGCTCCTCCCTAACGTTGACTTCAAGCCATATGAACTTGTATCGCATAATAAACTCAGAAGGGTAGAGGAGGTCGAATAAAACAATTACGTGATTTATAATGGTGGTTTGTATATCTTTATAGTGCTATATATACTTATTGATCGGCCTTTTTCGTGGGTTCACTTGATTTGAAATAACGCGGATGAATAATTGTCCAATATGTTTTTCAGTATTTTCGTTATTTTGGAATAACACTTTCTTAGTTAGAACATATACCTGTTCAGAAAATTGTGTAGGTTGAAACCCGTCCGGGAATGGAACCCACGACCCTTAGAGTTAGGCACCGAATCGCCAGCAGTAAATGCAGGCTACCTAGACCACTCGGCCACCCCGCCTTCTACAAAATAGAAGGTTAGTCAGCCGGAGTCTAGATAGCGTACATTAACTACCACTCTGATATGTTTTTGTTTTTTTTAATTATTGCATCTCATCTTAGTTCTCACTAATTAGAAAATAAGTTGACCAAGGCACGCAAGACTGTCAAAAACAATAAATATTAAACACCAATTTATGCACAAAAATGGCTTAAGAGGTTAATTTGATCACACTTGGTCTTGCTGTAAAATTGATCTAACGGCATTGATTGAGTGAGACTTTTTTCCATTTACCTCCAATATTTCGGATTGGAGACGGTTTCGAATATAGAGCAATCTAAAATAATACCTTTCTAATCACCTACAGTATAATACAGACACATTTACGTGAAACCAAAGATATTAAAATGTTACAAAAATATCAACAATTGAGGTCTGATTCCCAGGAGAGCCAATAAGTATCCATTTCGATATTTGCAACGGACTCGTTTTTAGAAGATAAATCCACCAAACAGGAAGCCAATCGCGTGACGCTGTTCGTTCCAGACATTTGTTTTTATTCACCTGTTTCCACCCCTTAGATCTCAAGTCGTAACTGACGCTTGTGCCGACTTTCATTACCATTGATGGCGTTTTAATGCCCCTTATAATAAACTGTTAGAGCGGGGAAAATAGTGCATACTTTATGGATGAAACAAGTATATCCAATTATACATTAAATGTTCCAGTGAAATCATGTGAATTATATGGACACATAAACTTCCAGGAGTCAAGTGGGCAGTTATCAAGTGATGTAAACAGCGGTACTGAATGGAAGCACTCAAGTGGTCGTTCAATATATAGTTAAATGATATTCACTGTATAATACGGCGAGGAAATATCCTGCTTCCATAGAAAGTAATACACACCACACGTGCCGCACAAATAGATGAGAAAGAGGTCATTTTTTATGTTTGCTTAGTATACCAGGAACGTAACACATAGTACAAACCAACATGCAATCAACGCTGTACCTTTTTATGAGGAAAACCTCCGTTTTGTTCTGTTTCAAAAAAGACTCTTCTCGAACTCCTGCGATAAATTCCAGACCACTTTGATGGTAAGTCTCGTCTCCGGAGTGGAAAGATGGCAAGTTGACTATTGATACTTGAACGGTATTGTCCACTCATTTTTAACCCTAGTACTGCGTGATTTATGGTCGCGTTTTGACATAAAATATAGTTGACATTCCGGCCTATAAAATATCAGCATTAAACTAGACATACAAAAACCAGGAAGGCCAACAAAGTGCAACGTCATTAATGAGTACACTGAAAATATTTATCTATAGAAAAGGGTTCTAGAAACACAGAACTCGGAATTCAAATGGAACCAGGTTGGAACTCGTGAAATGGTTTGGGCGACACGAATGTTTTTCAAAGTAAATAATTAGTGCGTGTTATTATATTTTGGTATGTGATTTATGGTAAAAAGCAATTTTTGGCTAAATGTATAGATCATTTAGATCATTAAGAAACAAGACAAATATTAGAAAAACATTTACAAAAGCTCGCATCATTTTGAGAAAATATATCAAGACTGTTGGAGAGCCATCCATTTACTTTTGGAGTAACTCGGTTTCATCCTTTCTTCTGACCTGTATTCGTTTCAATTTGTTCACCCGTATTACCCACGATTCTGCACGAGAATCTAATCTAGACATGAATAGGGAGGGGTTTCAGTATCGAAGGCACTTCCTTCTACTAGACAATCACAATGTCACAATATGAGGTTCTGGATGTTCACAGAAATGATATCAGTTATGGTAAACCTAGTTGTTTCGTGTTTACATATTAAATCCACGGTCCACCAATCAACAATTTCTCTTGGGTGATCGCGTGACCCAATTTATTTTAGACCCTTGTTCTCACCAAATTTTCATTCCAAAGCGGGACTAGCTTTTGTAATTAGTTTTCTTTAGTGTTGGATTTCGTGTTCTATTCGCAAATAATTGTCAAATAAATGATTCTTCAAATAAATCAAGAAACGAATTAGTAAAGAATGAGTGAACGAACGCACGAACGAATGAATGAATGAATGCGGTCATGGTCTGAGGAAATTAAGCCAATTATATTAAAAAACCGATAAACCGTACTCTCCTATAAAATGAGCAGTCAATATTAATATAGTGAATAAAAGAAGAGAGACAAATATGCTGGCCTTCACTGGGGTTCAAACCCAATTTGAATGTAGTTATATGTGTATATATATATTATTGTAGAGAAACCCAAGTTGATGCCTCCACCGGAATTCAAACACGGATCTCTGGCTACGAGGATCAGCGCTGATACTTAAAATTAGGGAGTGAAATAATAATAGACAGGCCAATGTAACTGCGTTAAATATTGACTGCTTAGATCTTTTATTTGAAAAGATTTTCGTTAAATGTTATGCGTAGACTTTCGTTTAAATAAAAACGTAGAAAAATGTTATTATTCGCAATAATATATACTCCATCGCATTCCACTTTCTGAAGAATATGTAAGTCTTAAACAGAGAAGCAGTCTTTATTATGTCGTTTATTGCAACAGCACAGACCACAAGTAAGAAAACATTATGGTAATTTGCTACATTTCAGAATGATTCCTTTTCAAAGAAGAGGACCACCAATCAACAAGCTCAATGTTCTAATAGCGTGACTGTATTTGTTTAAGACACTTGTTTTCAATGACCACATTTCCGCTATACTGGCCTCGAGGCGCTGCTGGCATCCCATAAACGGTACAGTAATGTTCTGTGCGCCGTCTCACATTTCTCAGCATTAGAAGTATGTCAAGGAAATGGATTAACACAAAGCAACACCAAATAACAATACATTTAAACAATAAAAAATATATGAGCCATAACAACAAGAATTGTATTAAAATGTGGCACTCGATCGTAAATTTGTCCCTGGTGAAGATGTGTATAAGGTGCGTCTAACATCGTGTCCACCAATCATGTACCTCGACTGTCGTATAATATTCCTCTAGATGGCACACCTGTATATAACATTAATTTCCTCCCAAATTACCAGTGTCAAACCAATAATTGTAGCCTTTCGCATAGCCAGAAGATAAGTCTGTTTTCACTGTTTACATTACATATAAACTTTCAAAAAGTCTGAATGACGCACGTTCAATTGCTGCGGATGATAGGTGTATTAAGCGTCCTTCAGTAAATGGCAACTGCTGAAATCCGACTCGCAAAGCCGTTTTATTGAAAGCTGATTTGTATTGTTCTAACAGTGTGAATGCTTGCTTTAAAGTAACGCTTGCTTTGTATATGGAATTTTAGTCCGTGAACTGACAATAAATTAGTATTGACGTATATCTGACTAATTTGCGTCGGATGGGTTGTTGACAGTAAGGTCAGTTTTTTTATAAGGGACTTGATGAGGTCATGTAATATATATCTTACTTACCATGTATCCATTGTACTGCTCGTGTTTTGTCAGCACTTGCTTTTCTTCACCATTCGTGAAACATGATGTCAGCTGGTAAATCCCCACTACTCGGCACAATATCGCGATTAACACAGCAACGATGAACGTAATCCCGATAACCAGGAGAGCGATCGCCCAATCACTCATTGTCAAGCAGAAAGGCTCTCTATATTATTGGGTTCAAGTGAAAAGGTGGTGTGACATCTGCAAAGAGAGAAATATACAATAGCAGATTAGCACAGACTACACGTCGACTGGGCTGGTGTCAGCAGAAGAGCATCAAGAATTCATGACAGTCTTACATGGGTTTGCGGCTTAGATCTTTACAGAAGCTACGTTGACGAGTCCCATATGGTCGGTGGGTTTGTCTTCAGTAAACCGATAATGTAACTAGAGATACTATTCTCTGGCTGAAAACACAGCTTAGCAACAGGCAGTTAGGCGAGTCCATTTGTCTCCGCGGGCACAATGGACACTCACATCATCATGCGGACGAATACGATGTCCATGTAATGCGGACCGAAGCAATGCACAGAGCCACCGTGTTGTAAGCGGTAGAAGAACATCGGCATCTAGGGACTGCCAATGTTCGACAATTGGATATACCTGTCACAGTTATTGGGCGCTCGTACAATGAAGTGTATATAATTGATTCTTGGACATAATTCCATGGATTGGGAAATAATTTAATTATCTATATGTATTGCGACTGGTGCTTTCTCGGGCGCCTACATGACTAATGGTGGGTCTCTCGTGCTTCTTGTGACGACTTTGCAGTGAATGAATATACTCTCTGAGGTACTATGGCATAACTCCAATGCCACATATTGATCATTTATGATCTAAGTAGATTCACTTTGGGATAAATGGCACGGTCGTAGAACAACGACTGTCCCTTCTCATCGATACATTGGTCAATCTCCGTTGAACCCAGCGTTCAATACAAAATACCAACCGATCAATGAACTGAATTTAAGGTTTTATCATATATTCTGACAGCAACGAACTGCATTTAGCGGTAATTTCCCTCTTCATGAATTGGAATTTTATCTTAATAATACATAGTCTTTCTCGATTAAGCCTGTTTCTACATGGATGCGTATCTGTTCAAACGACAATCTTAGGTTTACAGATTAGCCATTTAAGCACAATGATTTATTTTATTACAAACCATTCTGTGGTGAGTTTGACTACCTTAAGCAGTTTAGGAATTGAACGATTTGAGATATAACTTATTATATTGTAACATAAATAAAACGTACAAGATTGCAAATCAATAATTATTGTAAATGTACATGTATAAGTTTTGAACGACTTTTAGAAGTGGAGTAACATAATTATACAATTTCTGGATAATCACTTCTTGTTTTGTGATAAAACACAACGTTTCGATACATATGTCTGTATCGTCATCAGGTGTAAATTGGCTTAAGAAAAATAGAAGAGGTAGAAGCTATATACCAGTATGATAAAGTAGTTAAATAAACAAGGTCTAATGTTCTGTTGAGCAGTGTGGTCCATAACCATAGATAAGATAT
>JARFOD010011160.1:0-11380 GCA_031763545.1 Mopalia muscosa
TTAAAGGGATTGACCATTGTTCTATTAACAGAGTTAAAGGGATTCATCACTGTTCTATTAACCTAGTTAAAGGGATTGATCATTGTTTTATTAACCGAGTTAAAGGGATTGACCATTGTTCTATTAACAGAGTTAAAGGGATTCATCACTGTTCTATTAACCTAGTTAAAGGGATTCATCATTGTTCTATTAACCGAGTTAAAGGGATTGATCATTGTTCTATTAACCGAGTTAAAGGGATTCATCATTGTTCTATTAACAGAGTTAACGGGATTCATCACTGTTCTATTAACCTAGTTAAAGGGATTGATCATTGTTCTATTAACCGAGTAAAAGGGATTGATCATTGTTCTATTAACCGTGTTAAAGGGATTGCTCATTGTTCTACTACCTTAATTAAAACTAAAAAATTCACCTTTGTTCTTTTAACCAAGTTAAAAGGATTTGTCAACACTAACCGAGTTAAATGGATTCATGAACATTCCATTAATTCTACTTTAGCCCGTTAAATTCTCTTAACAAAGAGAAATAGAGTGATTTATCAACGTATACCCAGCAAAGTTACCGAGCACATGTTTTTATACGATGTTACGAGTAGGCTAATAGGCTAAAATCAGTTCCTGGCAAAAAATACCACAATCGTCATGTAACAGTCTCAGGCAGGTCCTCAAAATATATGAAGGCGAGATGTAAACTAGATACTAACATAACATATAAAGGCCTCGTTTGTTGGGCAACCAACTAGAAATGTTTATAATTTGATAGACAGTTTTAATTGTGATTCAGAAAATGTGGTATATCTTATTTCTTATTACTTATTGTTAGTCTCTTTTTACGGTAATATCAACGTCTTGTACCTAAAATGTCTAGTTCTCTCCTCTCAAACGCCCATTATAGCATAAAAGAGAAACAAAAATATAAAAGACCCCCTGGTTAAGGCAAAACTTCCCTCTGTGTGAGACACACTTATTCTCTTCAACATATATATCCATTAGTTATTCTCTATATCTATGAAATATACCAATTTGTAGGCTGATTTATTCATAACCCATGCTAAATATCTTGATGGCTACACATTTAGCAATACTTTATACACCATATTAATGATGATAATCTTCTCTCGAGATGTCAGTAGGTTACCCATAACACAGCTAGAGATTAAGGTTTATTAACAAAAAATTGTTTCTGGGAGTTTATCCAGAACTAAAGATGATTCGTCGATTTAATTAATCTACAAGCTTTTGTCAGTTTGATTGCTTTTTAGAAATATATATTAAAATTGGGCTAGGAAATTTCCCACATCAGCCTCCGTGCCACCTTCTCAATATTTCACTCCATTTAAAAAAACATGAACAATTATCAGTATCTGCTGCAACCTAGACATCACCCACTCCTACGACTTATCCAACCTTTACCAAACGCCAACTGTACGTACAGGACCCTTTTCCCCTTCCCACCTTCGCAAGCCATGTGTATTTGTAACTACGTGCCAGCTCAATAATTTACAGCCCCACACAGCACGACTTTCAGCCCCACTCACTATAAAACGTCACACCCGTAAAAAACATTCACAACTTAATTCATCACATTTCACCTGCATAAGTCCATCTTCATCGTTAAACCCACCTAATTAATCTAACACTGCTTGTGTATCCCCAACTAACCTTCTGATTGAATAGCTACTTCTATACTATTTTTTCTCTGATAAATTTGGAATCATATGGTGTTAACTTTGTGACGATTATATTCCCAGCCTACTTTTTGGGGAAAACAGCGCTACAACAAGAACAACAACAACAACAACAACAACAACCTAACCACTTTTAGAACATCATTATAGCAGCCCACATACGTTAATTGAAAATGTGGCACACAATTAACAAATACAAATTGACGGTTTTAAACAAAACCGCCAAGAATCGAGACACCAGTTCACTTTAAAATGTGTTTATCTAAATATGAAAACACAGAATTTAAATAAACATATACATGCTAAAAGAACAAAATCCCAATCATTTAACAGAGAATAGAGATCATTTTGTATTTAATTGCTTGTACAGTTAAAAGATTGCATCTCTTGTACTGTATAAACGGGTATACCTGCCTGAGAAACTGTTTAGCCCGTTAGCTAGCCTAAAGCGACATCTCTGTTGAGAACATCCGCCTCTAGAAAAAACCCCAACCGATTTAAATTTTCTATCTAAGATGAATATGCAGATTTATCTCGGCCATCTGGCTTGTAAGTGTTTTATAGTAAATAGCATACGTTATTGAAAAACAAATTTTTTTTAACTTCATTATTAAGTGTGTTACACATATACATGTATACTGGAAAAAACAATCAATAAGGGAAGAAATAAAAACAAGTACCAAATGTAAAGATTTGTCCCCTTCAATACGTTATATTATAATATAATATATAGGTGGTGTTTAGCTCGTTTAATGGTTAATCCAGCTTTGGCTGTCTTTGGTATCCACTTTGTTATTGTGTTGATGACTACTTTCGTTGGAATAAAGTACATCGTCTTATATTGTTTTCAAGTCTTCTTCAATAATACCAAGATGTTATAATTTTCTTCTTTTGTTTCAGAATACACTACAGTAACGTTTCTGGGCGGACGTGATTACGATGGACGCAGTAAACGAGAAGCGGGCGACTGTTTTTTCGACGTCATGCAATTCAATTTAACAACGGAAGGTTCTCTTGTAACGTTTGATCTTCATGAAAACACCTTTATCGACATGAACAAACCCACGTATCTTGAGAAAGATGGAGTGTTGGTCCCTCACCTTATACCTATCATCAAGGTGTGTATATAAATACTCTTCTCACAAGAAATCGGCATATATGTCCTAACTATGGAGGAGATCATGCTTTTCAAAATCTGCACCTGAATTTATCTGAATTCACGAATGGTTTCTTTGATTGGGGTTTAACGCTGTACTTAAGGTACGACGGCGTGCCAGCCCAATTGTCGAAGGAAACAACACCACTGACACAGCAAAAACATTGTAGGACAAATACCCGACACTCACAGGACAAATACCCGACACTCACAGGACAAATACCCGACACTCACAGGACAAATACCCGACACTCACAGGACAAATAGCCGACACTCACAGGACAAATATCCAACACTCACAGGACAAATACCCGACACTCACAGAACAAATACCCGACACTCACAGGACAATACAAAGACACCACAAAATTAATGTTCTTCTTAAGATCAGAAAGCACCAGGGCAACAGGAAGTCGTTCTTTCTAGCATGGACATATTGCCGTTTAATAAAAATGGTTTTAAATTTAGACTTATGTAATTTTAATAAAACAAATTATGAAATTTCTAACGGAAATTGACCAACCCGGTATTAAATGTGTTTGGAAAAGATACAAATTAGAGTAATTCTACACACACAGGAGTTTAAGTGTTTCCAAGACCTGAGCAAAGATGCAGCTATCGGTGTGACCTCTCGACGCCTCCTGGATGGCACCTGTGAATACTTTCTGGTAAGTCATATTCAAAGTCTCAAAATCCTCTATATCATCAATTAAATAGCTAAACTAATTTGGTTTTGGATAAGGTATACAAGTATCAAGAAACGACAACATAACAGTGCTCCAATTCTCACTGCAGGATATGGGGCTTATTCACCATGTATACATGTTTATCTTGATGTCGTTTCAGTGTTTAGAATAGATAACGATTAAATGTAGCTCTTCAGAGGCGAACTCAACTATATGAAGACACAGATAAACTTTCTCAATTTGAGAGACATGAGAAAGCCGTTTAGCTGTGACACATTTCATTTGTGGTCGTGTGCCATAATTTGTCATCGTCTTTGGATAAATGTGTCTGATACCATTCAAAAGAACTCCAACTGTACTCAATATTGTGACGTCTGAGAAATGCCTTTAAAAAAAAATGGACTCGCCCCTCGGCAACATTTAGCTACACTCATCAAATTTACGCTCAAAGCCAACATAGTAATCTTCACAAATTATAATTCCAGGAGGGATCTTTTTCTTCGCCCAGTGGCCCATGTGTGGTTCACCCAGCCGACAACGCAAACAGCACAGATACCCACGTGATTCGGTTATTCAACTCAACTTTGGACTTGCACTCTGATTATGTCGTACATGGCAAGTTAATGGTTTTATGAATTTTTTGGTGTAAACAAGTGAAAATAAGTAGTTTTCACGAATAATTTTCAGTTAGCATTTATCTATACAGATACATTATTTAGACTTGGATAGACAATCCAAAATAAATGTCTGGTCAGTACAGATACATTATTTAAATTTGGATAGACAATCCAAAATAAATGTCTGATCAGTACAGATACATTATTTAGACTTGGATAGACAATCCAAAATAAATGTCTGATCAGTACAGATAAATTATTTAGACTTGGATAAACAATCCAAAATAAATGTCTGATAAGGCAAACATGGAAGCAGTTATTGAAAATTAGACCTAATCATCACATAAAAGACATGACCCGGTTATCGTGCAGTTGCTTTTCTGATAGGTTAATTAAAAAAATTATATATTTCAAACATTAAATCGAACCCAAAACCTTTGTATTTATTTACAAATAAATTAATTTGAGTTTTTGTTGAAGTTGAACAGTACTCAGTCCGTACTTCAAAACCCGTGTGACTTAGATTATAATAGTAAACAACCGCGAATCAATGCCCACTCGTACAAAGCGGTAAAAGACCAAGCGAACAGTTATATTAATACTCCAAGATCTGCTATAGCCAGACTTGGTAAGACATCAGTGCAACACTAATCGCCTTATCTACATCGATTTGAAATATAGGCATGCGCACTGTCTCTATATTACTTTTCTCTGCACTCCTTTTTTGATATTATGTACCACGTGCTGCATGTTGACAAATGTTAACAGTACGCACTGAATACTTTTCTACTTTACCTAATAAACCTTAAATTAATGTATTTGTAAATTTATACAAAGGTCTTGGGTTCGATTTAATGTTTGAATTATTTTTTTAAAATTAACCTATCAGACTAGCAACTGTACGATAACCGGGCCCCTTATTTTTTACTGTAATTAACGTGCAGTGTTACCGGAATACATTTTGTAACCATCAAGTTCTATCTAGATTTGTACCGCAGACTGGGAACTTTGGGATAAACCCGCAACATTACTGTCTTACCAAGAACTGACGAAGGGGCTCGTTTTATGAAAAGCATAACTCTCGGACGCCATGCCAGGCCATCGCACATAAATTACAAAAAGCCACAGTTGCATACAAATTTGAAAATGTGTTATGTAGGTCAACATAAAATTGAACATTTTTTTTCATTTAAAATTATTAAACTTGTTAGTATCTTTATAATTTGTTTGTTTAATGTGGGTGACTGGTATCTTTAAAAAGTGGATTGGATTGATCTACAGCTGAATGACATGAAAGCATAGTCCCGGTGTATTTATTCAGCTGTAATTTATCTTGCCGTTTAAACGAATATCAATATATTTAGACATTCAAAATTGTAGTAGGTTAATGACCTAGTGGGCTGTACGTAAGGCATGGAGGTAGGACCGCTTCCGGTTTGAATCAAATGATGAGACTATCTTGTCGTGGTCGAAGAAAACATAAGAAAGTCTGGTTGACGCGACCCGTCTTAACTCGAAACAACTTAAATATGTCTATGTGCTGTGATCTACACTATGCAGCATGAATTATAAGAACAAATATTGGCCTTCGGTTGGCTGTTTATGTATCATTCTGGGGACAGGGAAACTGTCCACGCAAATCAGAGATGTGGTTTCTTACGAATAACTCGAGCGGATGCTCGCCACAAGTCATATCCGGTTTGCATGATTCTCAGTATTATCATTTGATTAAAACTTTCTGGGTCTTACCTCCATGCCTTACACAAGACCACCATTAATTTTCCTCAAGCCGTAATGTTAACGTGTGGCCCCACAGCTCCCCTCCCAAACTATCCTTGAACGAAAACCCCTGGCACATACCGTAATCGGTCATTTTGGATTTTCGAGTTAAAATCTTGACAGAGGATGAACGTAGAAATTTTGAGTTAGAAGCCCTGCAGTGTCATAGGGGCTGTCAGGCTACCTTCAGAATGTAAACAGCAGCCCAAAGTTAATTATTCATTTAGGTTGTCGCGCATTACACATTTAAAACTGTTTTTTCGCTAATGTGGGTAAAAATGGGGGGTCTCGTGACTTCCTGGTAACATTGTAATGGCTTGGGTTTCCTTCTTTCTGAGGCAATTCGGAAAAGTGATCGTCGCATTCAGCCTCTCTTCCTTCCCTTCTTGACCTTAATAGACAGCAAAACCTGAGTTAACTAGACTAAACAGCTACCTTTGGACGACCTCTCTCTACTGCCCCCAATCAAATTGAAGCTTTCTTAGAATACAAAAGAGACGGTCTTAACACATGATGACAAGTAGGCTATACATGTAATATACACATACGATCTTTATCTTAGTCCCAATAACGAGTCTGGAGTTGCAACCGGGAAGGGATAGTAATGAGGAAGTCACTTCTTACACATTTTAACCCTTACAATGGGACGATGAGCTTTATCCCAAAGTTCGAAGTCTACCTTAAAAAGCTAGTTGGTTTTCCCTAATTAATTGAATTGCCGAACACTTTAACAATTTAATGGTTTATTTGTCGTAGACTTCGCAAACCCCATCTGCCAATTGCAAGGTTCAACATGTGTAAGACGGGACTTCCACATTACTAGCCCTTGCTACAACTCCATACATGTATATTACATATATATCCTACTGATCAGTAATAATTATTACCATCTACTTATATTACTTAACCACATATACGCCATCATTTTGTTTTGCAGCTGAAAGTGATAATATAACAAAGCGGTCCCCTAGGCTTAACCGGAAAAAGAGACAAGTCGTGGAGCACCGAGTAGAACTCTTCTTTGTTGTCGACAACTTAGTTTTTAATTTGTGAGTAGGACTGCAATTTTTTGTTCATACGGTATATGTATTATGTTTGAAAATGTTATGAATAGATTTGATAAGTTTACATGTCATGATCAGAAAGAGTTACACAAAGAAGGCTCTGTTAAATGCTGCTCAGCTTGTTTGGTGTAAAATGGTGCAAGTTTAGTGGACGTGTATAGAGCCACACAGCACCATTAGTCGATTCTGTTTATTCTGAGTTGCCTCAGTGATGTCTTTGGTAGTGGTGGTGGTGGTGGGAGGGGGGGGGGGGGTCTTTAGGCTGTTACACCGTCATGTGAGTGAAATAACCTTGAGTATGGCGTTAAACCGCAAATGAAACAAAACAAACAAGCGCTTAAAATGATCAATTAAAGTCTGCTTTATCAATTGTTGTTGTAGTTTTCAAAGAGCGCCACCTATTTTGGACTACTTCTTGGAAGTCGCATTGAATTTTGTTTGCCAGCATTATAAGATATTCTATGAGTACTTTAAATATGATGGGGAAAATGTATAACGACTAGTATGTTATTTTCCATGACAAATGTCGAGCCAATTTATGCGCGATGGCCTGGAATGGCGTTTTTCATAAAACTATCCTCATCGTGAAATGTCATCTGATTGGGTGCATTCCCAAGATGCTGAGATGAAATTGGCCATTACCCTTGTAAAGAACACGGAGATATGGTTCAAGTAACTGTTGGCCTGCCAGCCCGTCATTTTTGTCTCTTCAACCTCGACTCTAGACTTGAAATTTTACTAGGGCCTGTTGTGTCTTTGTTAGGTTTTTTAAGATCTCTTTCGTCATTTTGACATTGAGTCAAAACCCGAGCCGCCGCAGGCGTCGAGGGTTTTGACGGTGTCAAAATGACTACAGAGGCCTTAAAAAACAAAGACCGATGTCGATGGTTTAAACACCATTCTAACCCGAAAAAAGACAGAAAAAGAGCTCTCTCGATACATCAAAAGTGGCTCTTCCTAAATGCCCCTTTGTATGCAGTAAACTGTCAACAACCAATCAGAAATAGAAAGTTGCCTCTCCTGGTATTGGGTACTGTCACGACAACGTCATCAGACTCAGTTGAGATGTAAAACAGCGAAAAACGCTGCAGAAAAAGTCTTCCAAAACAATTTTTATAATATTTTGATGCCATGAATTATAGCGATTGTGAAGTAGACATGTTTTAAATTATATTTGCGACAACTAATTCCGTATTGGTGCTGTATGTTTTATAAAATTAAAAACAAAAACTAAATTTGAAGCGGAGGAGGCCATGTTTGATTTTTTTCTGATCGGAAATTTGGTTCATGAACAATCGCACGCTGGGATATAACGTGTCGTACCCCCTTGGGAATTGAAAATATCCCAACACCACAAGTTTGTTTACGGAATAGCGTATTTATTGATTTAAAATATAGACTGTTTTTGTCTAAGAGGTGGCTATTAACTATTGGTATGCTCATACAGTGCGAGTCTGTGAAGGGAGAGAGTTGGAATTGCGATAAACAACGTTGTGTTGACGTCACTAGTAAAATTAAAAACAAAGATCGATTCTGTAGTCTTTAGTTTGTAACAAATATAAAACAGACATAAATCTATGTGATCTAGAAAACGATGAAAGCTGTCCGAAAAATCGCTGATATCTCCCTTGGAATTCAGAGTGTTTTTTTACAGTTTAATTTGCATAGAATGATTTGTACTTCTGATGTTAGCGGCCAATCAATCGTCTTTCCAGCCATTGTAACCAACGAATTTCAAAGTTCTGTTAACTTAAGGATACTCAAACCCATGGAGGTTAAGCAGAAGGAGTTATAACTCAGCCACTTCAAAGGGTATAATGATCAATTCCGCCAGATGCCCCACATCTTGACTGAACACGACTTGCCTTCAATAGCTTAATTCACGCATGCGCACGTATGGTTTTACGGGATGTCTATTTGCTTTGTGGTAAAGCCGATTAAGCTCCCGTTGTGTCTGCTTGATTATGTGTTGAACTCTTATTACAACATGATATCTAGTGTCAAACACACAAAATAATGTGTATTAAACGAAAACTATATTTATTATCATATTAGGGTGCAGGAAGCAGCAGACAAGAAATCTAAATATATATTAACTTTAAAATGCCAAAAGTCAATTAAAATAAAATTAAAAGTAGAAAACCCTGTATAAAACATGTACATATATTGTAAATAGATTATATTTATATTTCGTATTGTTTTAATATACTAACATTCTTTCAAGACATTTAATTGATATATTGCAGTGATTAATAATTTATTGTTATTGTTTTTTTTTTTCTTTTTAAAAAAATTAAACTTGGCAATGTTAATGAAATAATTAAAAAAATAAATATATAAATAAATATATAAATAAAGTATGTAAATGACAGGCAGCGAAATCCATCACGGACAGCAGTCCTAAAAGCACAGTTTTAACAACAAAACAAGGAAGAATCAGTGTAAAACAAACTAACTTATTTTTTATTATTAATATCAATTTGTTTCTGCTATATACCTTTTATTATTATTTTATTGTACTGGAATATTTAACAGTGTCTTGTTTTAAAGCCAATTTGTGTTAAGATATGGTATGGTATAGATCCAAAAACAAATTATTTTGAAGTAAATGGCAATAAACATTGTGATTGACGGGCCCTGAAATCCACGTCAGGGAAGTGGCCATAAACCTCAATTTCAAACAAACTTATTGTCACCATAATAAAATAAGTGACTATGTCAATTATTGGCCGATGTAATTTTTTTGTCGAATTCAGCTGTACAAACGAGACACATTTTATAAAGACTACATGCTCGAAACGCGGCCCACTGTATAATGTTTTTGATACAGGATAGCTGACGTTCACAATCTGCACAGACCAAACAATTGGTCGACGATATCGTATGCAAACTGTAAAACCAAATATCAACAAGCAAAGAAAAGCAATTTCTACCTCTCTCATATATCTATGGAGAAGCCAACTATGTATTTAAATCATAAATACACTAATTGGAGACCATAGTTAAAGCTATGTAACCGGTTTACCTTCATTTACCTCTGGTCATACGTGAATGCAATACTCTACAATTAAAAGTTGGGACAGTATATTCATTACTCTTTCGTAAAAATAGAGAGAAGACGGAATACGAACTTGGCTGATACAACCAATTTCAAATACTTTATGATCAACTATAACTGCTTGGTTTATCACGTATGGTTATCACATTTCTATACACGAATCTTGGATTTGATCAAACGGTTGAAGCATAAAAACTTACTCCAACTGCATTCGAGCATTGAATATATTATTCACTTAGCAGTGGAGTTGCTGATGGAGATCATATAGCTCTAATTAACGTACAAGTCGATTATTAATCTCACCATCTACCGACAAATAGTGGAAACGTCACAAGCTGCGGTATTTTTGCCTAAGCTATGTAGCATAGCTATACATATGCCCCTATAGTTGTTTTCATTCCCGTACTTACATATATCTCCTCACATGAGATACGAAGTTTACAGCTTTATCTGTTCCGGGGAGAAACTCAAGCTGAAACTCACCATATATTAGCAAACTCGCTTGTGAAATTTACCTAGGAAATTTCGCGATATTTTGCTAATTTACATAGCACTAATTTTCTACAGAAAATCCGTATCAATGAGAATATATTTTCGTCAGTATGAGCTACACATAGCCGAAGGAGACATCCTATTATCTCCAGAAAAATCGGCTCTCTATACATCCTGCTTCACATCTTTTATTCGTGGAGAAGCTACTCACCTCAACAGAAACTGCAACATTAAGCAAAGTTTGTATGAAAAGTTGACACTATTCAACTTATTTAAGGAGGACATTCAAATTCGGAAATAGAACGTTGTGTCACCATAAACGGGTACATACACTCGAGTGTAGTACATAAATGCCGCTCATGTAAGACCACTCGAAAGTATCACCACATTTTATTCAAAACGCTTGGGTATTAGAAATATTCAGTGTGAATAGTGGGGCATAATTGGGACTGAGCAATATGTCGGTAAACCATTCCCTATGTTAACTTAAATACCGTAAGGAATAGGTATAACCGATGAAAATACTCCAGAAACACCTGATCAAATTAGACCAGATCTGAGATGTCTATATATGATCCGAATACACAGCTAGTAGTCACACTACATAAAACTATTATGTAAAAAAAATCGTTTGCTCCTGATGAGGTTCATCTTCTCCAGCCAAGGGTTACTATTCCGAGCTACTCTGGATTTGAACCCTTTATCTTTGAGACAGTGTCTAGTGAGGTCCACTCCGCAGATGACTGGCTTACCGGACCAGTGTCTTTCTCACGTAGGTTAGTTAATCATTAAATTATTCATGAATACTGATGAGAATCTATCATGCGGTCAAGGGGGG
>JARFOD010011171.1:0-11379 GCA_031763545.1 Mopalia muscosa
GTTTAAGTGGCCAGGCATTAGCCCAGTGATGGTTCTCGATTATTTATAGGTGTTTGTAGTTAATATTATATACACGGAACACTTCTTTTTTCACCTGTAAAAAACAATATGTAGATCCAGTGACAATGTGGAATCCAGTGTTGAAGCAAATGTTAATGAAAAACTATAGGGGTTATCTCCCTTCTAAGAGTAATCACAGTACATCCGAGACTATCACACCATGTGACTTAAGCAATTACCAAGGATGTTCCCAACAGTTTTTTTTAGATGAGTAGCAATTCTGTATTCACTAAGGACTGGAGAAAACCTAACTTTCCAACGGTATCTAAACATGTAACATTTTAAAGTTGGAATCCACTGCTGTCATCAAAGTGAAAAACTTTAAGCATGCTGTAATAAACAAATAATTCAATCAACCAAATCAGCAACTTCGTGGTTCTTATGTGACGGAGGCATAACATTATAAAGTCTCCACTGGTGGTTACTTTCTCTGAATTTCTCCATCTTCCGCACTATAAAATCGTACATAATATCCATTTTTACAGTAAAAAAAACACCCCAGGACATTTCCTCCCACAGGGTATCCCCTAGGATCATCCATCTGAACATATTCCACAGAAGATCCCCTCACCCTTTCGGATCCTCCAGATATTTTCCCTATACCGCAACTCCCCTCGGAGCATCTGTCTAGTCATCTCCCACAGAAGGTTACTTCAACCTTTCGGATATCCCCCCTGACCCCCAAACTTCTCTAAGCCAGATATGTCACTCTGATGCCTCAGATTCAGATGTCTCCGAGTAAGATGTCTCAGTGAGATGTCTCCAATTAAGATGCCTCACAGTCAGATGTCTCCGTATTAGATGTTTTAGAGTCAGAAGTCCTACAGTCAGATGTCTTAGGCTCTGCTGTCTTGGAGTCAGATGTCTCAAAGCCGGGTATCTTGAAGTGCGATGTCTCCAGAGTACATGTATAAAGCTGCATTTAATTGACTGAACCTTGTATTTTTTCTTTAACCACACAAGCACTCAATTAAAACAACTTTTATTTCTTTGCAATCAACACACAATTCCGTCGTTAACAGTCAAGATATTTTGTTATACCTTTAACAACCTTTGCCAGCACAATAAACGTGTTGTTTCCCCCAATGTTTCAGCTCGCCTTAATCCTCCCCCAACTCCCCTCCCAACTCCCCCCTCCCCCTCCGGCAATTTTTATTTTTAGCCAAAACATATTGTTCTAAAATTCCCCCAGGTAGTAAGGCAACTTGCAGTGTGCGTTCGGTCAACCACATTATTTGTCTTTAAAATTGTCCTGTGACTTTCGCTGCAAAAGCTATTGCAAATATCCATAGTTCCATTTTGTTCAAGGCTTAACCTCTAGATCCTCGACCTCTTTGTATTGCTACTGGTTGGTCGAAGGCAGTCGCTCCACACGTATCTGGATTTCCTCTCCTTAAGGGATTTGCAAAAAAAAAAAAGAAGAATTAAAACGAGTTCATAAAGTTTTTACGAAAGGTGAAAACCAATTATTACTTCTAAAAATATTGAAAAAGGAGTAAAGATCAACAGAAAAAATAGACTGCATTTCTCAAGGTGTATTTCTCAAAGACTCAATAGATTAGTTGACCTAGTAGAATAGTCCTTGAACTAGTAAATGGTGCCTCAATTTTTTTTTAAATTTGATTAGATCGATCACAGTGGATTTTTCTTTTTTTGTCTATCCCACCTTGGAAAATCTTACAAAAATGTAATATACAATTTCAGAAAACATTGAAACAAATCAGGGACGAACTTCTAAAAAACGAGGCACCTTTTACTAGATAGCATTGTGCTCTTCGCAATGGCACTAATTTGAAGTTACTAACATATATTGGTTTTAAAAATGCGCCATGGAAAATGTAGTGTCTGCTTAAAACTGAAGTGCCAGAAATAGGCACTTAAAGTTTTGCCCCTTGGATATGATCAAGGGAAAACTAAATTATATGCTCAAATTTTAAATGTTTGTGATTAGAAATTTCGAATTATTTTTTTCAACAACATTTAATTTGAATACCTAACTTTTTATAGAAGTGGTAAACAAAATGTTGGTTCTTTTTGAGTCCAAGGGATCAAGCAAGACTTTAATGTTTAAAGGAAATCACCTTGGACGCCACCGACTATTGACAAAGAAATGTGTCCGAATGCTCCACTTTTCATCAACATTCTATTCTGGAATTCTTTTTCTAAGTGTAATTTTAAGTCAGCTCTATTTATACTTGTGATGCATGTATAAATATGCATAACAATCGTACTTTTACCTGTTATTCGCCGAAAACCTATTTACCAGGGTAAGAACACTATTCCCCACACCTAAATAAACTTAGCAAAGTATTATTACTTCAGGAAACGCAATTTTTAAGAAGTACATTTTGTTTGAAGCTCAAAACAGATGTTAACTGTTAAATCTCTTCACATCGCGGACTTCAGTGTACGTTTATCAGCCGATTTGACTTAAATGCAAGTCGTTCGTTGGATGTCTGAGCTGATGTGGGCAGCACCATGGTCTTTAATAGACTCGTGTTGGGAAAATCTATGAAATCAGTCTGATTTTGTGTGTATCTTACCTCATTGGGTCCACTATTTTATAAACTTTTCCACCGAAATCTGTTATTGATGGGTTGTCAGTGACAAGAACGTGAATTTCTCCTGAAAAGAAGGTAAAAATGCTGGTCGGTTTTATCAAAATATATCAATAAGTTTTCAAACAAAATTTGATCAGATATTGCAAGAGTTTTGGGGCTGCTTAATCATAAGTAATCAATTAATCCAGAAATAATCAATCAATCTATCAATCATGCCAAATATATTGCAATCTGTGGACTGATTAATCAGCTGATCAATCAAGTCATCAGTCAACGGACCAATCAATCAAGCACTCAACGAGCTAATCCACAAAACAATCATTCAAACATGTCAAGTATGTAGCAGTCAGTCAACCGACAAATCAATCGCTCAATCAACAAATCAAAAACCCAAACATGCAAAGTATCTAGCAATCAGTCAACCGATAAAGCAATATATCAGCTCATCAACAAATCAATCACTCAAACCGATCGATCAATCATTCAATTAATTAACCATGATTGAAAGTTTACCCTGTTCGTCTTCCCCGAAGGATAGAATATAGCGTTCTTTCTGTGCTTGAAGTCCGTTTGTACATTTGGCTGCCGGGCACAAAGGAAGTTCCGTGTTCTCCCATGTCCCCTGTGTTGTTTGTTTCAGTTTGAACAGTGTCCTATCAAAAAACAAACATGGAATGTAAAATAGCATTTGAAAGGTTGATGCAAAACGTCCAATACGTACAGACAACGTTAAAACGACATCTATTGAAATTAAAATGTATAATTGTTGTTAATTTCTTAACAAAAGTTCTAACGGTTTTTGATCCATGAGATAAAAATAAAATCTGTAGCATATGAGATAGGTCCTAACATGGAAATCTAGTCTTACAGTTACAAAAATATACAGCTAGTGAAATTGGACCTATTTCTCCGCAGAAACATAACAAGTCGAAGATAGTCGAATTTATCGGTACTGTTTTAAAGACAGCATCTATACATTGTACAGGCTTTATATTTTACATTTTTAGAAAATATATAATTGAATAACAAATGTTATTCTGAAATAAAGCACAAATATCTAATTATTAGCGACCGTGTAACATTTATTCACGCCAAAGGCTTGTGTTATACATCTCCGTTTAGGCTTGGGTTCCAGTAAAAGAGGAGGACAGGAAGATAATGTTGTACCAAGGAGCTTTCAAATAGCCTAGCTACAGCGTTTACACGTCGCAAACTTTGTAATTACGTGGATCGGAGCTCGAAGCAGAGATCAAAACTTGAATCTAGTAGACTAACTGACAGTTTTAATATCCCCAACGATTCAATTTTGTACATTTTATGAGACAGACATGCCCATTTTATGTGTCTCCCAAACGATTCAATTTTGTACATTTTATGAGACACACATGCCCATTTTATGTGTATAAAATAGTAACTGGCCCTTCTGCTCAAACTTCATGTATTTACAGTCCCGGTGATGGGCAGATAAATGGTGGGTTGACAACATATACCTGAACGGTGTTAACGCATTTTTGACACGGCTATACGGCGATTCCAAGTCTCGTTTTGAATATAAAATGTCATAAGATGTCCTGCTGCATTCACAACAGTCAAAAACTCCACTTGTGGGGTAACCATTGGTCGTAATACGAACACAAACTTCGATTCACTCGATAAGTATTGAGTTGACCAGTGGTGTTTTCCACACGTAATAGCACTCGTACGGAATTTACAGGTTGTGAGATCGTGTTTACGACTCCTAGCAGTGCTTTCGAATGCCCTAGTATTTAATACAGTACGAATGGTGACAACGAATCCCAGGTGGAAAGGTGAGCCACAATGTGACCATTTGTAACCATCAAGTAGCATATAGCTTTTCATGCCTACTACAACTGTGGAATTAACGCGCCCCATGACGGTCTACCTGGGAAGACACCTGGAGGATCTATATAGGTTGCCGCTGTCCCGGAAAAATTCACTCGCCTAAAAATGTGTAAACGGGTCAACGTAAATTGACCTACATTACATCATAATTTAATTTGCTAGTGGATTTAAAAATAAATTGATTGACCTTCAGCTGTATGACATCATATAAAAGTCCCATGGCATTTATACAGTTGTTATCCGACTGACTTCCGCACATTTTACTTAATAATTTACCGAATATCACTACACAAGATGGTCTTGGTTTATTACCAAGCGGTCTATACGCAATGTCATAGCGGTAAGACGGCGATAGTTTTAACCAAACGCATTATGACATGACATGAATTTTAATACCAGTGTAATCACTGTCGGGTTCTAAATGTCTTAAAAGTCTTACCCTGCTTCATAATCTCCGTAAACATAGTATCCGTTGAGATTAGGACTGGCACAACCTCGGTAAAAGTTACCTCCCGTGACAGACTGTCCAATCTCTCGGCCATAGGCCAATATTGGAAGCACTTCCGGTTCTGTTAAATTAAAGAAATGGTAAAAAATTAAATAAAGTGGGCCGTATATCATCACTTTTTGTTATTCTACAAAAATACAATTATCGCCTTTCGCGTTATTTCCCAAGACGAGAGATGGGTCATTAATTACTGACATAAACTGACAGGAATTTTTTTATATAAATAACCAAAATACTTCACTGTGAGATTGGTTTTGGATTTGTAAAAAATATCTGTACACATACGTATGCTTATAACGAGCATTTGTTACACATATACAGAATCGTATCGTGGATAACATTCTTTTGCACATTTACTGCAATTTACCTGTTTTATTGCACTGTGCCGCTCGAAAACACTGAAACCCTTCTCTGCCACGCCAACCATAGTTGCCTCCCTTTTTAATAAGATTCAATTCTTCCCAACGACCTTGACCTACATCTCCACAGAGGATTTGACCTTTGCCTTCCTCTGAAATACAAAACACACCTGGTATCGGTTTCCTCTTACCATGATGTTTTGCCCTAACTGAGCATAATTAGATTTAAGTAACGGTTCCCAGATCCTACCCTACTAGATTAACAATTATATCACCAGCTTTGTCCAGTAGAGGACGGTCACAGCATAGCTTAATCACTTTTTATTTACTGTTGCTTCTGTTGTTATCAATGTTGATATCGAACTTAAATGGCTACCTCTCATTCAATAGTACCAGAATTGATATGTAAATAAGGCGTGACAAATCATGACTTTTCCAATCGTTAATGCTCATTCATACAAGAAGTGGATGCATGAGTTGAGCACATCAATGGCGCGCACCAATGAAACATTACAGTAATTCTGTATGTAATAATGTTTCTTCCTTAATAAGATGACTGGGAACATACTACCCTAGAATGATTCGAAATAAAGCACGCGAAATACACCTGAACACGTCTTCTTTTTTCCAGGATGTATCGATCTCATTTAAGATATCGTTTACACATAACTTACCCACTCTACGTGTAACTCATCTTAGGAATAATATTGAGGCGTCACAACCAAAATAAGGAGAAGTTGTTACCCAACAGAAGGAGGCTTGATAGTTAGTGTACTATGAGACAGGAATTGAGAATATAAAGTTGTCGGAGAGCCCGGTACATGTATTCTACATTCGAATGTCGATAATCGTCCTACCCATCATTTGATTTGATATCATTCAATACAGTTCGTATGGTTGGTAGATTCGTACCATGCACAGATGATACACAGATGATACAAAGATGATACACAGATGATACAAAGATAATACACAGATGATACAAAGATGATACACAGATGATACAAAGATGATACACAGATGATACAAAGATGATACATAGATGATACAAAGATGATACAAAGATGATACACAGATGATACAAAGATGATACACAGATGATAAAAATGATACACATATGATACAATGATGATACACAGATGATACAAAGATGATACACAGATGATACAAAGATGATATAAAGATGAAACACAGATGAAACAGATGATACACAGATGATACACAGCTGATACAAATATGATACAAATATGATACAAAGATGATACACAGATAATACACAGATGATACAAAGATGATACACAGATGATACACAGATGATACAAAGATGATACAAAGATGATACACAGATGATACACATATGATTAAGGATGGTTGGATGCCTATCGCAGTAGATAGCGAGTCAAAGCGTGGTATAAAGTATAGCCACAAACAGTCGCCAAATAAGAATACTATACCAAAAACAAAGAAAACCTTACGCGCAAGTGTTGAAAAAAGATACATACATATGAGTGAAATGAACTTTTGTTATGAGTATTTAACTAACACAAAAAACTCATGATATTAACTGATGTGGAATAAAGATCAATCCATAATATCGATATAATGTATGGGATTTTTGGCATCAGTCGCTAAAAAGAATAGACCAACAACAATATTTATTTGCGATAAGACAAACTCTTCGCCGATCAGATGAAAAAAGCGAGGAGCCATAGTATTTTATAAATGGGGAACCGCGAGGAAGGTAAGCAAGACCACAGAGGTTAAAAGAATCTGTATTCCTGGTTAACCAATAATAACTGCTTTAACTAACCTGTTTCTGTGTCCCCTCTGTCTTTACCACAGCGCCATATATTCCGAATGCCAAGGGCGTATATTTCCGAAAGAGTAGTGTCGTCATTAACGAATGGGTTATCTGCAGGAATGGCGTACTCCTTCCCTCTTTCCTTTCTATTCACGTCAATTCTTAATATCTTACCCAACATAGATTGTCTGGAATAAAATTAAACTACAATAAAGAAAAAACGGATTTCGATCGCCGATTGATTGTTTGTTGACTTATCACTATTTACATGAGATTTAGTACCACACAAAAGTTAATTGTCAAATATTGTGTTATTTAACCACTAATCCACTAATCGCCAGCCCAACGCGATAACCACCCGATGTTCCCGCCGTTCCAATTAAATAAACATATCATTTATATTGATTAAAAGTCGACAGAAATTGTTGATTTGTTTTTAGTCATACAAGCTTACTATATTGCTGCATAAATCAACAAACACACAATTAAATTACAAAAGGTTTAAAGTACAGATAAAACATATATATTTGTTGATGACTTTAAATCGTGTGATAGCCGATTCTGTAAATCGTGACAGCAGGTTTAGACAAAAAATAAACCAAACAAAATCCGACACGGCATCTTGACATGTGGAATATCTCAAATGTCTTGTCAAATGGAACACTCATACCAACTAAGTTTGATTCGAATTCCACAAGAAGTTTTTAAATTAACATATAGAACCAGAATTTAGACTTTGCCACCAGGTGGCGCCACCTGTAGTCAGACATATGCCAAAACTAATTCAAAGCCATGTCTTCAAGTTAACGTCCCGAAACCAAACAGTTGACGGACGGACAGACAGTAGACGGATAACCCCATAACATAATACGTCCCGTAGAATGACGGGCGTATAAAGATAAGTATCCTTTAAATATTTAAATTATTTTCTTAAATAAAATGAATTGACTACATAAATTAGTTTCACCAGCCCGCTATATACCCGCATACATTTTACAGATCTACCGTGGGGAAAATGTTCCATATCGTCACACTGCTAACATAACTCACTTTTTCCCGAAATTGATATTCTTGCCTAAATCAATTGCTGAACGTATTGGGCACCTGCTGCATGATGGCCTAACTCATTGATAAAACAGTGTGTGAGAAATGTCAGAGAATGTATAATTACTCAGATTGGCAATTTGCCTAACTCCGTGTAAAATTGGCTTAGTCATATCATGGAGTTATTTAATAGAATTTCATAATACTTATAATTGTATGCTCATTGTGTTTCCATGAATTGTATGTTAACATGAGGTCATCAATACACAAGATTTATTAAGCCAAAAAAAAAAAATAATAGTTTTTTCCCTTTTTATCAAAACCTGTAAAAATGAGAAAGGAAATTATGTTAGCAGTGTGACGATATGAGGGATACCTGACTGTTATGTCAGATGTCTGGATATGGGTCTAGTTACATATGACAAATAACTTGCTGTTATGTGAGATGTCTGGATATGAGTCTACTTGCATTTGCAGATACCTGACACTTATATCAGCTATCCGGTTCTGAGTCTATTTGCATATGACGGATACTTGACTGTTATGTCAGATGTCTGGTTCTGGGTCTAGTTGCATATGACGGATACCTGACTGTTAGGACATGTCTGGTTCTGATTCTAGTTGCATATGAGGATACCTGACTGTTATGTCAGATGTCTGGTTCTGCGTCTAGTTGCATATGACGGATACTTGACTGTTATGTCAGATGTCTGGTTCTGAGTCTAGTTGCATATGATGGATAACTGACTGTTATGTCAGATGTCTGGATCTGAGTCTAGTTGCATATGACGGATACCTGACTGATGACCGATGTCTGGATCTGAGTCTAGTTGCGTATGACGGATACGTGACTGTTATGTCAGATGTCTGGATATGAGCCTAGATGCATATGCAGATACCTGACTGTTATGTCAGATGTCTGGATCTGAGTCTAGTTGTATATGATGGATAATTGACTGTTATGTGGGATGTCTGGATCTGAGTCTAGTTGCATATGACGGATACCTGACTGTTAGGACAGATGCCTGGTTCTGAGTCTGGTTGCATATGACGAATACATGTCTGTTATGTCAGATTCTGGATCTGAGTCTAGTTCCATATGATGGATACCTGACTGTTATGACATATGTCTGGATCTGAGTCTAGTTGCATATGATGGATAATTGACTGTTATGTGGGATGTCTGGATCTGAGTCTAGTTGCATATGACGGACACCTGACTGTTAGGACAGATGTCTGGTTCTGAGTCTGGTTGCATATGACGGATACCTGACAGTTATGTCAGTTTTCTGGATAAGAGTCTAGTTGCATATGACGGATACCTGATTGTTATGTCAGATGTCTGGATCTGAGTCTAGTTGCATATGACGGATACCTGACTGTTATGTCAGATGTCTGGATCTGAGTCTAGTTGCATATGATGGATACCTGACTGTTATGTCAGATGTCTGGATCTGAGTCTAGTTGCATATGAGGGGTACCTTGATTTAGACTGAGTATAGACTGCATATGAGTGATATAAGGGATACCTGGATCTAAGAACAGAGAAATTCCTCACACCCTTGACATGACTCCTAACATAAAACCAAAGCACAAATAGGGAATGAACAGCAGCTTTATTAACTTATATCACACAAGTTTTGTCACAATACTGTAAAAAAAAAAAAGGTGTCCAAAAATGTCAGTATAAAGTCAGCAGTTTGGTATACATATGAGGATTATTTTTAGTTACAATGAATGATTGAAACTAAAGATTGATAATTATAACACTCCTTCTAAATGGTATTACAAATCCAGATTGTGAAAGTGTGAAAAGTATACAACTAACAATTCTCCTAACATGCATACAATGGGAGTCTCGTAAAGTTCCAAAAAGGGGCATTAAATGCGTTCCTCTGTCGTCAAAACAGTCAAGATTCATGGACTTTTTACTAACATCACAATGCAAAAATGTGTTTGAGGTCATGTGAAAGCTCGAATATCATGAATGTTGTGACGTCAGAGGACCGCTTTGCAAAGATAAAGTTACCT
Organism: Mopalia muscosa; assembly: GCA_031763545.1. Classification (NCBI taxonomy): domain Eukaryota; kingdom Metazoa; phylum Mollusca; class Polyplacophora; order Chitonida; family Mopaliidae; genus Mopalia; species Mopalia muscosa. Next base: position 10,228 of record JARFOD010011171.1, read on the forward strand.
CCCTTGCCAATTTCCTGAGACTGCCATTGATTTGTTAAGTTATGTCCGATTGAATGCAAGGAGTTGTTGTTTATCAAACAATTTTCTTTAAAAAAATGTTGAAATGTTTAATCCACAACTCAAATTCTGACACACAGAAAAAAATGACCACATATTTTTAAAAAAATGTTAGAATGTGGTAACATATGTGTATAAAATCAACAAATTTTTAACCGAGAAAACCTCTCTGCAACTTTATATAATTATAGGATATATAGAGATATATGATATGATCAAAACTGTATACACAAAAACTTTGAATTATTTTAAACATTTATAAAAAAATCTATTTTTGAAGATCACAAATTATATAACATATCCTGTAATATTTTTAATTTATTTAAAATTTACACCAAATTAGCCAATTTCTTTTAAAAGTTATAGCTCTCTGGATAAGAATTCTTCAAAAAGATCTAGTGGTTTCCTGAAGTTGTATTCATTCCACCAAATACTCATCTTCAGAGGTTTAAGACACACCAAACATTACCCCTTTAAAAAAGCAGTAGTGATACTATACATGTATATAAAATATTGGTATCCTCTTAGCTAGAATTTAAGATTAATAAATTGGGTAAATGAAATTTAAGTTCAGGTTATTTTTGTTGAAAATTAAAGTGCCTATTCCACTGTTAATCAAACAATAATTTTTATCATTGTTTCTATCCTATACCACATCCTATATTGTCTGAAAATAATAAACATGACAACTAATAAGATGTTCATTTTATAATGATATATAAATGTTTCACACTTTTGATAAATATATGTATATGTCACAGCAATACATGGGATATACAGCCAAACACAAGCACACAAATGTTCACAATACCACATCATTATCATGATAAATCTTTGGTTTTCAAATTATTTGTTTGTTTGATTGATTGGTGATTAACGTCGTACTCAAGGGTATTTCGTTTATATGACGACGGAGTGTCCACTTCACACTGTGCACAGCCTTATAACAGTGTAAAACCAGGCAGAAACCTCGTAAAAACCACCCCCCATGATCGCTGGAGTCACACTATGTGACTCGTCATATACCTGATGGTTGACAGGCGGACTCGATCCCATGAACGGTAAATCGAAGCAGGTTCAGTTTAGGAAGCGCAC
>JARFOD010011182.1:0-11378 GCA_031763545.1 Mopalia muscosa
GATCATTGTGCCAGTGTGAGTAATTTTCAGAAATATATTTCTAACAAGTAATCCATCTGGTACACAGATGATTAACTAAACCGATGAATCAGCTCATGTGCTAGCAAAACTCAAGAAAAAAAAAATCTAAATTAATCTCGAGTTGTTATGGCCTATGGGTAACAAACATACATCTCCAGAAGTTAATGATCATTTATATGGTATATAAAGTATGGATACATATATTTATGGTCATTACTTTATCTCGAGATGTCTTTAGGTTACCCATAACACAACTCGAGATTAAGGTTTATTTAGAAACTTGTCTCTGGAAGTTATCTAGAACATAAGATGATTTTTCGATTTTAATTGATCTACACCCCTGTGCTAGTGTGATTGCTTTTAGAAATATAACAATACTTGTTAACTTTGTAGTTATATTTTCTTAAGCTAGAGCATCAAATTATTTATCTATGAAGGACTTTTTTAAAAAGAGTTTAGCGGTGATGTTGTTTACAAGTTTATATGTCCTGGCTACAAGGCTGATTGTATTGGTAAAACCGAAAGATGTTTAATTAATTGAACAAAGGAACACGGCGAAAAAGCAGAAAGTAGGAGCAATGAGCACATACATGACTGTGATGCATTACCATTTACTCTCCCAAAGGTATATGCTCTTCCAAAGGTACCAGCAATCCAGTTCAACAGCTGACCGTCAACGTTCTGGTCGACCCAGGATCACAACAGCAACCCAAGATCGCTAAATCCAGTTACATCACCTACGAAACCAGACCATAACAGCAACAGAATCCGCATCAAATGTCCCAGGTCTCCGGAAAATATCAGCACAGTCAGAAACCGTCTCTGTCAAAACGGCTTACACGTCACAGTCCTTACTTTGGCGTAGTACTGAGACAACAGCATCGACGTGCAAGGGTATGATGGTGCATCAGGGACTGGAACCTGCGAAACTGGAGGCGAGTCTGGTTTAGCGATGAATCCATATTCAAGCTACAGAGAAGTGATGGTCGTACACGTGTCTACAGACGCCAGCATGAGAGGTTCGCAAGGAACTGCGTCCTTGAGGTCGACAATTTCTGCGGAGGAAGTGTGATAATGTGGGGTGCCATATCCTGCGCCCCAAAAACTCAGCTGGGGCACATCCCTGTCAACCTTAACGCGGCTCGATACAGAGGTGAGGTTTTGACACCACACATGCTGCCTATTATGGACCTCCGTAGAGAAGTTTTTCAGCACGACAACGCTCGGCTGCACATAGCTCGTGCTACTGTTTCTAAGTAACCAGAACGTAACAGTGTTGCCCTGGCCGTTCAAATCTCCAAAACATTAACAACGATTATTACCATAAACGTTTAAATGTACCAGCTCAAAAACATTAACAACGATAATTACCATAAACGTTATACTGTACCAGCTCGAAAACATTAACGATGAGTATCGAAAACGCTACCAGTACGCAGTTATTACATGCAATAAAAAGAATAACATTTGTGGACAGATGGAAAAAATATGTAGAAAATCTTGACAAAACCTGATAAACGGCCTAGAGAGTTCGGAAGTTCATTGTTCTTAAATAGAAACGTCATATTTGACGCTATTTATTTCAGACGTTATCCGGTCTTGCTGGAACCCTTGTGGTCAAATAAGATATACTATTAACTTAAAAATTCAAACTTCACGCTGGGAAAATTGTTGATTAAATATAGTTCATTTTAAGCTATAAATTAGATGTATAGTTAGTACATATTATAACTCCAATAACCAGATTTGAACCCAATAGAACATTTGTATGATGATTTGGATAGACGCGTGCGCAGTCAATATCCAGCGCCATAAAATCTGAAATAACAGCAACAGGTTCTTGAGCAAGAATGGAGGAGCATTCTGCAAAACCGTATTCATCGATTGATCATGTCAATGCGAGACGGGTCCGTGCTGTGTTACAGGTTAATGGTGGGCACAACAGATATTTTCTTTGTAATGACGTCATCTGAGCGCTATGGACTTGAATGTGATAAATTTTGACATCTTAATGAACTTCAACATCTGAACATTTTTTATGTATAACATATACTATCGCAAATTTCTAAATTTTGGAAAGTGATTTATGCTCATCAAAAATACCAATTACACTTGCTCACCCTCTTCATTGTAGAGAAATGCCCTGTGTTAAAGTCAATATTGTGTTGTTTTACTTTCAGAAGCTGAACCACTTGGACTTATCAGAGCTGAGAACTGACACCAATGTCCTTTGTTCGATGTTGGCTTATCTACCAGAGCTAATGTCGCTGAATTTAAGCAATACAAACACCGATCATACAGTTTTGAAAGCTGTTGCTGAAAACTGTCACAACTTACTAGAACTGAATATTCATTTGTGCTCGGTGGATCGATGTCCAGATTATGATATCCAAGAATTTGCAAATATATCCAAACAATTAGGAGTTCCCAAGCTGAAAAAACTTGACTGTAGCGGGACTTCTATTTCTGAGGATACCGTTGCAGCCTTGTTAAAGAGTCAAAGGAGTCTTGAAACGTTTTATTGCCCCTGGGGTGTACACAGAGCTATTTGCCTGATGTATGGCGAGGAGTTTCAACAAACGAAAGAGGTTCGGCCTGAGTGGATTGTCCCTTTATTAAACTTACGAATTGATTGTGTGCGTACTCTTTCACCCTGCTGTCCCAGCGAAAATAAACATCTAGAGCTGACTTTCAGATGCTGTCCTTTTGTGACAGATCTTCGCCTAGGAAGTGTAACTGATCTTACATCTCTTAGCCATGTATCTAAATTGAGACATCTAAAAGTCTTTCTAGTCTGTGGGGAGGAAAAGCTACCTATAAGCTTTCCTAAATATATACATCCACTTTTTATGCAATTGGGTAATAATTTGACGACTTTGTCATTACTCTTTGTGTCGGACATTTGTATGATGACAATAGGAAAACTATGTCCAAACCTAAAATCGCTAAAGATTTATCTAATGGACGGTGTGTCTGAGAATTATCATGTAAGTGTCAATTCTGTGGTGTGCTTCAAACATCTCACCAAAGTCAAGTTAATTGCATTTGACACTGAGTTTCCGGAAGAAGCTCTGTCAACCATGCTTATAAATGCTAGCCAATTGACAGAATTTATGTTTCAGAAGTGTAATCTTACAGACGATATTATTTCAAAAGCTATCCAAACACACGGCTTCAAACATCTTTGTAGAGCTGACTTTAACCACTGTAACTTAATATCGTCGAAAACAGGAATGATGTTATTAGACACTGATAGTCCATTAAGAATTCTAACATTTTCCAGGTGCGAAAATATAAGTGACAACGATAAATATCAACTCGGAGAAGAAGTGAGCCGTTTGGGATACGATGTTCTAATGAGTTGAGCCCAATATTCTGCGTTTTTCAGCGGAAACAAAACAGATGATATATCACCCACAACATGGGAACATGTCGCTCTTCAATCAGTTTTTATCCTAATAGGGCGAAGGCCATGACACTGTCTGTTTAAATTGGCTAATAATGGTCGTAATACTTATTAACTATACCCTCTTCAGTACGTGTTGCAAGTTGTCATGTTTATATCAATATATGAATTGCTATTTCCGACTTTGTTCGTGGTCTATGTCTGGTGATTCATTGCCCTGTCATTCCACTTGGAAATATTCTAATAGGCCCAGTTAAAACATGTGTCCTTAGAACAGTACTTAATAACTACAAAACTAATATTGAATGTTTTTAACTTTTTCGAGTGAAATAAATCCTCATGTTTTCTTTGTACCTGCATATTTACTCCTTTGTATGTGAATTTTGTTTTTACTAGAGGTACTCTAAGGTACTTCACACACATAACTCATGTGCATGTTGTTTTTCAAAGAAAAGAAAAATTAAAGTTGTTCAAACATGCAGAGGCCTACAGTTATCATCAACATCAAAATAAACACGCGGCGATATCTACATCTATAACGTCATCAACATCAACACGTGGTGATAGCTAAATTCATATAGTCACCAAAATCAACACCTGGTGATATATACATCTATATCGTCATTCACACCAACGTGAACACGCGCGGCATTTATATTGTTATCAACACTTGATTATACACCATTACATATTTCAAATCGCCTGCCTCCGGTCTGGACGGTATTAAGAATTTTCAGGTAAATACATCTCCAACCCTCTCTGTCGTGCAATTATTTTGGCATTTCGTATTGGAGTTGCACCGACTCATCAAAAAATGCTAAAATTAGTTCTGTGTACAAATATGACGACGCCAAATCTGTCGAAAATTACGACCAATTTCTGTTCTACCCCAGCAAGCACACTACGTAGCTGCAACGTTGCATGCTAGCTATACATTGGTAACGTCGCTGAGTATAAACCAAAAATCAATGTTACTGCAACATAAATCTAAGATGAATTTGGTTGTTATAGTTTGTGCCAGTTGATACAACGTTATTATAACATTGTCAAATCGTGGTGAGAAATGTTGTAGATTAACATTGTGGCAACATAAATCGACTAGGTTGTGACTTTATTGTGAATTGGTAGGGTTTTGTACAACGAAATTACATATCTGGTCATTTAATATATCTGATTGGTGATTTCAATAGTCGCACTGCCATGAAGTCTGACTTGTTTACTTTTGACACTTATATATAGCAGATGAAATTAATGCTGATGAAAATCTTACATCTTATATAGACCATGAATTGTCAAAAACTGGCATCCGTTTACAAAGACAAAGCATGGATTATGATACAGTAAATAATTATGGAAACAAACTCCTAGAATTGTGTATAAATAATAACTTGATTATATGTAATGGATGAATTGTCGATAACTACATGTCTGAATATTAGTGTTATTGACTATTTCATATCTTGCGAAGCTGATATCTTCTATATTTATTGCTTCCAAGAGCATGATTTCTGTAAATTATAATCAGATGTTCACTGTCCGGTATCATTCCATCTCATTTCGAAAAATAGAGCCCGGTTTCTAACAAAGCAAACCAATATTGACGATAGGAAGCTGAAAGAACCGAAACTATGGAATTTGGATAAGACTACAGATTCCATTGTCACAATAGATATGGAATCAGTACATCGAGTTACAGAATAATTGAGAAATTTGGCTGATATTACAAATGAGAAAGTTAATAGTATAACTGACAAAAATAGTCAATGTATTAGTTAAAGCTGCTTCAACGACGTTCTGGACAAAACGCTCAATAACCAAACAACATAATAAGAAATTTAAAGCCAACCATTCTAACCATCCATGTTTTGATTCATTATGTAGAGAAAAAAGACTAAATTATCACCTTACAAAATCAATGCATAACAGATATAAATAAATCAAAATCAAGCAGAGATCATAAAAATACCCTCAGAGAGAAATATAAAGATGATATATATATATAGAACACAAACCGAAGTCAAAAACCTACGTCAGAACAACCCGAAAGAGTTTTGGAACTACATCAATGGGACTAACAAGACAGAGCAGGTCGAACAAATACCAATGCATCAACTGCACGATTATTTAAAAAGAATAAACTTTGAAAGCAGTACACAAACAGAGGTAGATAACATACTAGGAGCGAGTAATGAAATTTTGGACAAGAAAATAAATGAAGAAGAAATTAGATATGTTGTTAAAAAAATTAAAATCTAGCGGAATCGACAAAGTAATAAATGAATATATTTAAAGTACTTTAACAATAATGATGCTGATATATTTGGACTTGTTAAATAAAATTTCTGACACTGGTTTCATCCCAAAGAGTTGGACAATCGGTATAATTAAACCCATCTATAAACTTAAGGGATAATGCGACAACCCAGAGATCTATCGACGCTTAACCCATTAAAGCTGCTTAGGTAAAGTATTTACTAGTATATTGAACTTACGAATATCTCAGTTTGTTGAACAGTACGATGTTATGAGTGAGGCTCAAGCGGGGTTCCACATGGGGTCCTCAACCATTGATCTTATATTCAACCTAAATTCGTTAATTAACCTTTTTCAGAGTAGAATGTCTGCATGTAAATTGTAACATGCACGAATATACCGTCAAACATTAAGACTTATAAACAATTATGTATAATAATAATAAATCATGTTTAAAAGTCAACAATAACTTATCTGATCTGTTCATTTCGAATATCAGCGTGCGACAAGGTCAGAACCTTTCACCTCTTATGTTCTCACTGTACACGAACGATGTAGAAAACTACTTTGAAACCAACGAACAGTTGGTATCGATATATCTTCTTACGATATGTTTGTAAATATGAAATTATTTGTTTTGATGTACTCCGATGACACAGTACATTTATCGGAGACGTCTCAGGGACCCAATGCTATGTTTGATACCTACAGTACATATTGTAATCGTTGGAAAATAAAGGTAGATATCTAAAAAGGCTAAAGTACTTATTATCGGTCAGCAACGCCCAAGAGATGTATTGTTTCATCAAACTCATCGATTTGTACACACATTGTTTATCTGTTCGTATAAAGGAACAGTTTCTATACTGTAAATCTTGTTGTCGCCTAATATGTTTATTATTGTGTTAAAGTGTTTTCTTTTCAGTTGTTATATTTAATAAAACTTTTAGATGTTGAACAGTGTGTTTATTCGGTCGGCCGTTATGTGTTAAGGTATTTTTAATAAACATAACTTTTAATCTTGGTTCTATATCCAGGGGCCGGTTGTTCGGAGAGCTATTACATTTAATCCGTTATTAAATGATGTCACATCATGTTGAAGGATATCCCTAACCCCGTATTAGCGATTTAATTTGGTGTTAGCGATCTTTCGAGCAACTCATCCCAGGATTCAACGTCATGTTTAATTTTCTCGCGTCGCAAGTTATGATCACGTTATAGCCATTTTCAGTGACGCCTGCTAAACAAAATGAGCGGATATGGATTGAGGCGGACGGTTTGATGAGTACTTTATGTAAGTATTCATGTTCCAAATTATTTCCAGTTTTATTACAAATAGTGTTTGTTATAATTTATTATTATAGTAAATATACTAAGAGTCGACATTGACATTCGTAACAGAAGTTAATTCAGTTCAAACATGCTCGATAAGACGCGATAACAAGAACAAAGTTACTTTGACAGCAAACTAAATTTTAGTAGTGCTAATTTGTTGATATGTTCCTAAGTTAAACAGTGTAGTTGCCCCGTTGAATTAAATATGCTGTTGGGTACATTTTATAGCTAATTTTAATTCTTCTGTGAGATTATATTTTTATGATAATTTTGGTATTTGTGGCAAGTTCTTGTGGCGATATATGGTGGGGTTGCAGAGACAGAAATCGACAAATGATGTAGCTAATCAGTAAACGTAGCTAATTAAGAGTACACGGCCAGAGTATTTGGTGTATATGTGATGCTTTTTGACAAAAACTTTAATAGTGTAGACGGTCAGATAGGCCAAGAATTTGTAACTTTTGGCATCACGGCTTGAATACGTACAACAACACTCTAGTTTCAAATGACATATAATAAGTCATATATGGGAAATCATAAAAGTCGCATATATGTTGGTTTAAATTCAGTATAATAGATCGTAGAACGGTAGTTAAGCTTAGTGGACATGACATTTTAAAATCATAATACAGCCTAAAGCTTGCTGAAAAGGCGTACCGTAAATCTTCGGATTATTTGATTTCAAATGATTTCAATAATTATATCTAGTATTTCTGTTCTTTATTTTTGCTACAGTTTGAACCTCCACGAGTATTCACCATGGCTAGAGTGAACAGTAGGGCATAAATTAGGGGACATAGCAGAAGAATGAACTATAAAATATCCCAATTATAATAAAACCGCAGAACTGTGTATCAAGTCATATATGTTGAGTAAAGTGAAGTGTACAAGATAAACAGGCTTATATTTTGTTCATTTCATCGTTTACTTATGTTATTCACATTTGTGACAGACTGCAATCTGATGACAAGGAATACTATTTCAAATATTCAGGGTATTAAACTGAGATATCACAGACGTGGATCGAACTCTTGTTCAGGAAATATTTGATGGCGAATCTTACACAGAGTACAATTATTCAGACAACCCCAATACAATGTTAAGCAAACTTAATCCTTTATGTACATCACATGAATCTCTCCAATATGACCTACGCTGGAGTTACAATACGGAAACTATATCTTTATTAATTTATTTGTAATTTATATAAATATGCTTGATTTATTAGAAGTAATACAGAAAAATACAGATCAGCAAATAATGGAAGTAGCCTCTATTACATACCAAAAACCCGATTTTCTTTAAGTATTTTTGCTTTCTACTGAAACCGGCTTTAATGTCAACTTAGAAAATCACCAATTCTAATCTAGAATGATATGTTTTGCTTACATAGATATATCTAGAAGTAAGTATACCCTGTAACAAAGTTGTTTGGGGGATATACTGGAATCCGCTTGTCCGTCCGTCCGTTCGTAGACATAATTTTTTTTACCCTATGTTACTGAAAATTTGTGCCCATGTTACCCATGTGGGGAAGTTGCGCAACATATAATTAGGAGGTCCCGTCGATCATTTTTCGCCCTGAGCTATTGCCGTTTAACAAGCCTATAATGTTGTCATATAGGGCCAATAGTGTCCGGCTTTATTCTTCTTCACTTTGTATTCGATGCTAGTGAAAACGTGTGTGGATGTTACACATTGAGTGAAGTTCTGCAACGTGTAATTACGAGGCTCGGTCGATCATTTGTCCCCAGAGTTATTGCTACTTAACAAGTCTATTGCGTTGTTTCATAGGGCCAATATTGTCCGGCCTCATTCTTCTTCAGTTTGTATTCTATGTTAGTGAAAACTACACATGGGGAGAAGTTGTCCAAGATGTAATTATGATCATTTTTTCCAGAGTTAGTGCCCTTCAACAAGCCAATAGTGTTGTTACATAGGGTCAATATGGTTCGGCCTTATTCTTCTTTGGTTAGTATTCTATGTTAGCAAAACTTTTGTGAATGTTACACATGGGGTGAAGTTGTGCAAAATGTAATTATGTGGTTCCGCCGATCATTTTTTCCAGGGTTGTTGCCTTTTCACTTTGTAACATAGGGCCAATATTGTCTAGCCATATTCTTCTTCAGTTTGTATTCTATATAAGTGAAAAGTTGTGTGCATGTTACCCAAAGGGAGAAAATGTGCAAATGTAATTATGAGACCTCGTTGATTTTTTTCTAGAGTTATTCCCCTTTAATGACTGCTGTAATATAAAAGATAGTTACAATGTATCCAATTTGGCACTTTAATTTGTTAATATATGCTGTCTTAATGTACATGCGTGTATTTTATATTACACCTTATACATGTACGTGTAGGTTTACATGTAACCCCCATTTAACAACTCTGACTGCATGTAGAGGTATGCTTACACTTTCAAGTATTCCTCAAGTGGTCCTGTAATAGCTGTCTATTTAAAAGGAGCAGCAACATACTTGATAACACATATTCGTTATCGCAGAACAGTTCTAGGTTGATCAGTTAATATAACTATAATGTCTTTGGTGTGAACGGAAGAAGGGCTCAAGATGCAAGTACACGCCAGGCAAAGACAGGAAGAAATGCTCTTGACAGAAATTCAGACGATGAGTGGCGAGTTGACGGTATTGTTCCCGACAGAAATACACACCATATGTGACCCTAAGACATTTTGTGCTGCAATTTAGACAACGTTAATCAGTCTTCTCCGTAAGGAAATTATCACTGTGGTAAACCTCCCCATTTTCATAAGCAATTTTTCCCTAAGTATGACTTTGATACTCCATTCAAGTTTTGGAAGTAGCTTTTTTACAGAAATTTAAGTGTTACCAATAACTTTAAAACACGTACAAGGGGCTTCCAATGTATTTATATTGATATAACAGTAATACAATTATATCTGATTGATTTCATTTTGTATATTATATGATAGGAGCAATCATGCACTTCCATGACCCTATTTCAAAGGATATAATGAACAAATAAATTATATAAAAAACAGAAACTTGTTCTTTTAGTCAATCAAACAAGGTATTGAATAAATAATACAAATGAAAATATTTATTTTCTTCAAAAAATAAGATTTAATTGCTTTACTTATTTATTTACACTTGGTTTTTAGCTTCCTATAACCTTAACGAAAAAAGGTGTATATTAACGACAAGTGTCACAAGTACAAGTACTATATTGACATTCACAATTCATTTTAGTTCCAGTGAAATGCAGTCATTCTGACTTTGTTTCGTTTTTGGGCTTTATATGATTGCACCCATTATTATAATACTTTGTCATTATTTTGTTGATATTTATAGAGGTGCATGAAAACTGCAATATAAGAAACTAGTTAAAATGACTAATCCCTTTCGCTGTAAATATATCTTTTGTTTACATGACGTTTTATGATTTTGAATGTGCATAACATAAGGCCGGGTTTATGGATAATACATCTATAATTATTATATCACCATGTTTAAGTCTTGTCTTATCTATCAGCTATGGTGTAAGTTATGCTAAAGGTATTGCCATGTAAACTAAACAAAGTGTTTATTTCAGAGGCAAATAAACACTATATTCGGTTTTAAAAGTGTTACCGACACATAAATGCATTATTTTGTTGAGAGGTTAAACACAAAACCTGTAAAGATATGCATGAATGTAACTGTCATCTGATTTGTATTGTGACACATTGCAAATTCCGTTGCAAATATCGTTGCAACAACGTTACACAACGACAATAAAACGTTGTCGCAACATTGTTTGGTTTTGTTTGAGGAATTTCAGCCATCCAGACAATAATATTATATCCCCTAACCAGTACGGCTTTAGATATAACCACTCGACTATTGTTGCTGTTTATCATGTATTTACTAACCTTATTTCAGTAAAAGAAAATTTAAAAAAACTCTTCAATCTCTACCTTCGTTAATCGATCCAACGCATTTGACACCGTTGATCACGAATTACTATTAAAATTACGTCATCATGGTTTTCGTCACACTTTTCACAAATGGTGTCAAAATTACTTCAAAACCCGATATCAATCAATGCCAATTGTACACTCTTCCTTATCCATATCTAAAGTCACATGGAACATTAACGCGCGGCGATCACTGCCTTTATATCTTCATCAATAGCAAGATTAACATACTAATATCTCTACACTGGGAAACCAAACGTTTGAGTTCTAAAAGTAATAATAAACGAACAACTGTAAAACTTTTTACACTCAATAATGTGTTTATAGCCAATATCGGAAAACAATGTTTAAGTAATTATACAATTTCTGGATAACCACTTCTTGTTTTGTGATAGAACACAACGTTTCGATACATATGCCTGTATC
>JARFOD010011193.1:0-11378 GCA_031763545.1 Mopalia muscosa
CTCTCTCGAAATTTCCCGCGAGAGTCGTAACTTTCCCGGCAATGACATTCCCATATTCCCTACTTTTTCGAGCCATGCATATAAGTGAAATACCCTTGGGTATGATGTTAAACACCAATCAAACAAACAAACAATCAATCCCATAAACAGTACATGGGAAGATAAACTGTATTTACTGAACATGTAACCATGGCTGAGTGAAGGACATGGTCTTTAACTTGCAAACATCTATAAATATTACAATTTTTTCTTTTCTTTCAGTTTAGCCATTCATATACACATTGACAATAATTTCTTACAAAACCTAGATATACAAGTATGTGATACCCTTTTAATTGAAACATTATAATATTTTATGTTTTTCAAAACTTTCTCACACCTCATTCTCATTTTTTGTTATTGTATAAAGTTGCTGTGAAAAAGAAGAGTTTTAACAAGTTTAATTGTCAGTGTGTTTATATAAATATGTGTGTTTATATACACAAAGAAACTTTAATTGAAGCTGTACTGGTGTGGGAAATGCAACAAGGCATGTAACATTTGTTTATTTGTGTGTTAGGGGTTTAACATCATACTCAAGGGTATTTTACTTATAATATGATGACAGATTGTCCAGTTCACACTGTTCCCTGTCTTATAAAGGTGAAAAACTGGGGAGAAATTTGTAAAAAAAAAAAAATGAGATTGCCAGAGCCACATCATTTGATGGTCGACAGACGGACTTGATCCCCGAAATGGTCAATCGAATTAGAATTAATAAGTGCACACTCTATCTATAAGTCATGGTATTGGTTGTGAGCCCATGTAACATTTTCCCAAGAAAACAATATTTCGCATTTATCACAAAATGCACAAGTGTATATGCATTTATTTTAGCTTATAAAAAGACTGCATATATATATATATATATGTATGAAATTACATTTAAAAAACATTTAAATATATTAAAAGCATTTATATATACATGTAGACATTATATTCATTTCATTTATTTATTTGTAAGCATCTAATATATGGCACCTTCTGGCTAAAGGGCAGTTCGTTTAGAAAGAAGCACCGCTGACTTTTCTTCGCACTGGAGGAAGATTAACTCTCTAAATTTTACAAAATTTTATAAATTCTAAATTTTCACATTTTATGTTTGTTTGTGTTAGTGTCTATTATTGTTAGAAAACACCACTGACATTTAAGTGAAATACACTTAAAGCACGATATAAAAAAACTCATCATCCAATCAAACAATGTATCAGTACTATGAATGATGTACATAGCAAAAAACAAACCTATCTACTTTGAAACTGTGAAACCAAAATAAATATTTTATTAGGATTCCATCAGAATACTATTATTACCGTTCTGTATATTGTTATTATTATTATGGCAATTTTTCGGCACAGATTTCTCGTTATAATGATGCTAGTGAAATAACAATAAGCACAGCAGCCAAGCAATGTTATCCTGAAGTTAATCCTGTTTGATATGTTAGGATTAGGTTATCAGGAAAGGTTTTTTAAATTTGCAGCAGATCTGACAAGATACCCAGTAGAATCTTTATTGATGGTTAAACAAGATGATCAGTTCTCCTCTGTCTTTTCTATCTGGTGTAACGTAAACATCATAATAAATTGATTGGACCACACTCAGCTTAAAATAGGTCTTTTGAAGGATTATCACACATTTTTGGACACCCCTTTGTTGTAATGGTGGATTTTGGTCTAGGTGAAATGGTTTGCTTATAAGGGGAAGATTGTTTGTTTGTTTGATTGGTGTTAAACGGCGTACTCAAGGGTATTTCACTTATATGATGACAGACAAAAATATAGAACATCAAAAACAAATCTGCTTCTCGTAACCCTTTAGCTCTGCAAACACCAGGGCAACAGAATGCAACCTCTTTTCTTGTCTCTTACGATCGACCGAGGGAGTATTCTGCAGGGCAATGGTCCACCCGCTTCCTCACGGGGAAGAAGTTGTTATATAAAATTAAGAAAAAATAAAATTAAAAAAATATGATTTTTTCTTAGGGAAATTTGTAGTATACATGTTGTAACACCTAGCCTAATCGCTTTTGGTATATTTAAATAAAATATAGCTTATTTAATTCCCCTAATTGCATGTGGTATTATAAAATCTTCACTCATAAATGATGATGGTCAAATTAAATTAAAAAGTCAGATTATTAGAACATTAGTACATGTTATCACTCATTATCGATTTATTTGTCAAGGGGAACCCCCTTCTGCCATTCAGATACATACATTACCCACAGGGCAGAGCTGAGACCCATTGTCCTTTTGCCTTTTTAGCGAGATGTCTGGCAACTCCCCATACATGTAGGGCAAATATCCCAGTACTTTGGATAGATTAATGGAATTAAAAATTGATCCAGAATAATAATTTCTGACCCTTGATCAATGAATTTGATTGAAGATATATATATATATATTGTATGTATTTTGATATGTACATAGTAATATATTTGGATTTTTAATGGCAAGATCTATAAAAATGAGAATAAAAAGCTATCAATTCATTAGGATACAGATACATGTACACATACAAGTAGCTACCTTATTTGTGCATTATTGTTAGGAATGGAGCCTATCAAGTTATGTTTTATGTTTGTTTACAAGTCATCTCTAATATTGGCATCTAATCATGAATTCAATAGAAACCGGTTTAATTTTTTTCGATTGCACTTTAATTAAGGTGTGATTTGTGGTCAATCGTGTCATTAAACATGAAAATTGCAGGTCTTTATGGCTGTGCTCACAAAGTCTTTTGTATGAATGATAATGATGTATTTACGTGACTGTATGGTTATGAGCCAGAGACTAATTCAGATGTTTTTTTAAAGAAATGTATCTCGGGACTGCATAAGTAGCATCAGAATTTTATGCTGCACTGTCATGTTTTCAAGCAATCCAATCTTGAAATAAGTCATTAAGGACAATACCCATTACTGTGGGTGCAGACTGGGCAGAGCAGGCACTGCGGCCCCACTTGGGCAAGCCTTTGTTATAAAAGGCTGTTAGCCGTCGCTATTGTCGACTGTGTGTGATGATGGTCACGCTAGGCCGCATTTTGTCCGATCTCTATGGACTGTATCTTTATGAGTTCCAATGCTTCTGCAATGTACATGTAACAACATCAACACTGCATTGAGGCAGATGTCCTCATCAGGCTACAATGGCAGGCTTTATGCTGGCCTGAATGACAAACAATGTTTATTGGATATTTTAATTCAAGGCATGGCTTTCTCCGATATTTTGCAATGATGTACCATGACTACAGTGTCTGCAGCCGTTGATGAGGTGTTCGTAAAATCTTAGTAAAAAGATGATGTCATCTGCTTTGCGACACGTTAGACATGAATGGCTGTCTGGCCAGACGGAAAGCCAAATACTGTGTTTAATGATTTGAGGGTACGTTGTCTTCGCAATGAATCATAATGCTGATATACTGGGAAAAGGCAAGGTTTTGGATTACTTGTTTCCATTGGATGTTGTTGTTGTTGGATTGAATACAATCCAATGCTTTGCAAGCTAGGATCATTTCTTAAAACTTGGATTAATAAGCATAAAACTGTCTGATGTGAGATAATATATACAAAGTGTTATTTGGAATGAACAACTTACAAGGATAACAGTGCAATTTTTATTCCAAACTACCGATACAATCTTAATAGGTTTAAGTATGGCTGCAGCAGACGTTGAAGATTGGACGGCATCTCTTAAATTTCGCCGTGGACGAGGTAGGTTACCGTTATTGCCTGGAAGCTATACGTTTACCAGCTGACCTGAAATAAATGTCATCAGATAATACGATCGTTTTCTCTCCGGTTATTGATCTTTCATCGACTGTCGCTACAGTGATATTTCCGTGGCGTAATTCTGACCTGATACTATCCTTCATTACCTTAGAATTGATATTGATTATATCTGTTAACATCATTAACATCTGCAGTTATCTTCATTCTGACTGTGTTAGAATTACATGCAGTACCTATGACACATCATGACCTAAGTATATCAAATTTGTCAGTCGAGATTCATGAAGGTATGCCTTCATTTGCATCATTTGCCACCAAAGACTACATGTACATGTATTCGAAAGTATTTCAGTGAATAGTTTTGATGAAGCACGTGGGTGGTTGAAGGTAACTCTCTATTACCCTGGTGCTCTCATACCTAAGGGGCAACACGAAGCAGGTTTATTTGGAATGGCTGTGTATTTCTTCATCATGCAATTTCTGACTCTGTTTGTTTGTTGCCATTTGCACAGATAACGGCCTGGTAAATTTTATCTCTTGTTTTGTGGGTTGACAGTGACACTGAGAATAATTTTGTTAACCAATTGACTTGACACGCGATCATATGAATATAATAACTCTTAATATGTGGTTAAACCCCAATCAAACAAACACTGTAGTATGTTTGTCTTATCTTGTAATTATTAGTTGGCAACATTGCCAAAGGTGGTTTCCTTCACCCTCAATGAATCATATGATTGCAATACAGTATGTACAGCGTTAAACCGCAATAAATCAATAAAAATTTAAAAAATAAAAACATTTGATCAAGCCCCCAAAAGAAAATAACATATTTTGTACATTTTAATATACTTATTACAACATGTATGTGTTGTGTGATATACTCCAGGGGTAATATATCCTCTACGGTGACGATGTACATTTTTGCGTGAAAGCCAAAGTTAGTACATTTACAATATAAAACCAAACAAATAAAAGTGTTCAGAAACCAATTTCCAACACATAGAAAAATGTGCAATCATTTTAATATCTACATGTATACTTTGAGCAAAATCCTTGTGTCATCTAGAATGTTTCAAAAGAATATTAAAACGTGCAATAAGCTATCTACATGTACATATACTTTGAATAAAATCCATGTGTTGAAAAGATTGTTATATCTATCAACATAAGTGGCAAAGGCCTGAAGGGCCTTGTTCAGGATCATGAGTCAAATATGTGTTCTAGTCATGTTTTCTATGGGATGGGTAAACTATAGGCGGCATTCTGTTGCCCTGGTGCTCTCTAAACAATGAGGCAACATGGAGTAGGTCTGTTGCATCCACCCCCAGAACATCTCATGTCTTGGGGAAATTTTTTAAAGAAAATGTTGTCCTTACAAAGGATTTGGAGAGGCTTTTGTGATCTTACATGTACTTGTTATGTTTGAAGAAACTTGACATTTTAATTTAGGCACAAAACAAGATTTAAACCTAAAACCATTCTCTATCTGAGCTATTTAACATTTTTCCAGGATATCAAGTGGGTGGTTGGAGGGAGCTTCATGTTGCCCTGGTGCTCTCCGAGCTACCGGGTTAACAGGAAGCCAACATGGTTGTGCTGTTTCTATTGGGTCCTGTTGTTGTCGTCCTGTATTTATCCCATTCTGTCTTGGTTTCCTTCCCACATTGGGCTGGTACGCTCTCATATAAGTGAAGCCCGTGGCTGTGGCTCAGTGGTAGTGAGTGCACTTCCTGAACTGAAAATGCTTCGATTTACCATTCACAGGTTCAAGTCCTCCTTTGGACCATCAGGTAAATGAGCGAATCACATGTTGTGGCTCCGGCAATCGCAAGGTGGTTTTTATGAGGTTTCCTCTCGGTTTTCCACAGTAATAAGACTGCATACAGTGTGAAATGGACAATCCGCCGTCATTTAAATGAAATACCCTTGAGTACGACGTTAAACACCAATCAAACAAATCGAGGACATTCAATGGCCCTAATCCCTGACTTGTGTGTTTTGACAATCAGTTGACAGTTGACAGAGATTCATGAGGACGTTGCTTTAGGTCATGTAGGCCTATAAATGTTTTATAAAAAGATATTATTCAGTTATTTACCTACTACATTTATGGTAAGCTTTCCTTTTTTTCTAGGTCACATACCTGACTTAACTGATCTATTGTCAGATTTATCCCACTTTTTTTATCCAACATAAAATCTTTGATGAATGAGGTTAATGGCTGGCTTAACTTCAGAAAACTTGAAATCCCATAAAAATTTGAGCAAACTAAATTAAAAAAGTTTAAAACTTGCGTCTAAATTTTCTAGACATTTTGCCGGTAGGATTTTTTGATGTAGGCCAATAAAATAATTCTTTTGAATTCGCAGAATTGAAGGATTATGGAATGGGAAATTGCGTGAAAATGACAGTTATGTCACTTAACGCAAAGTTTATTTGGTAGTGTATTTATTTGATCTCTTTCTAAGGTCATAGGCAAAGTTATAGTATGGCTATTGTCATCAGGTGTTATTGTAAATGCCTCTTTCATTGAGAACAACGACAGCCTGTTCAGGTATATTTGTTACACAATTGGCACGCTTATGTATTGTCCTCGGACAAAAACAGATTTTCTGCAGGCGTGAATGAACATGAAACTTCAAAAGATAACAAAATGATGAAGTATTTTTTTTTTTACTCACAATATACAGTATTTTCTTACGATTATGGCTTCACTATACGGATTCACCATACGGTTATGTACATTAAGGGCTATATTTAGAGTTAGGTTGTGGGTGTATAAGGCCTGTCATTTTGTGTTTACTCTAAATCATGCCCTCTGGCTAAAGGGCAGTGTGTTTAAAGGGTAGCAGTGTTGATATGCAATAATTACCAGGGAGCGTCTCGTGCCCTGGTTCTCTCGGCTAAGGGGCCAGATGAAGCTGATCTGTTTGTCTTTGCACTATGTCCTGCATTTGTCCTGTACTGTCTTGTTTTTCTTATTGCCAGTGGGGTCGAGAGGTGGTACATGTAGTCTTATGGGTCTTCCAGGGTAGTATACAGAGCCATTTTATTTACGGAAACGTATGGGCGCCCAAACTATTTCAAGCCCAAATTAATGTTAATATATTACTATTTTCACAGATTTCTGTTATAATCAAGCTAAAAGCAGATTCAGAACCCTGATTATAGTCTGAAGAAATTAGGATAGGAACCTGGGAAATTTCTCTAAAAACTGTCCTGCAAACAGATCTGTATTTGTTGCCCTTCATCCCTTAAAGCACCTGGGCAACAGGAAGCTCCCTTCCAATTGCCACAAATAAACATTAAATAGTCAGACTGATCAAGTGTTTTTTTTAATGCTGTGTTGAAGGATATTTCTTTAAGCACTTATTATAATAAGGCATGACTGTGTTCATGTCATATTGCATTAAGCCTGATTGTGGTTGAAGTCTGAAGATGGAATAAGTGTAACACTCGATACAAACCTAGTAGAATCCTAATTATCTGGTCAGTTATTTGGTACTTTTTGTTGTATAGGAGATTATTCACATTTGAAATATGTAATGTAATAGGATACCTGTTCAGAATCTGGCCCACGGAGTAGTTCCCCCTTAATGAACTCTTCCTCTTGCAGTAGAACCTCATGTGTGATATATGGCTGAGAATAGCGCTCATCTGCGGGGAGTTTGTACCAGTCGGAGGGAATTCCAGCATGTTCATGAGGCGAACTGAAATCCATACTCCGTCGCCGGGAACTATCAGCGTCTGGATCATCTTTCCAGAGCACCTTCTTGGGTTTCACGTAGTCATGGAATGGAGAGGGTATTTGAATTGTAGGGCTATGGATTATGTCACTGGATGGGGAGTGCCAGTCATAGTCTCCACCCCCTCTCAATGGAATGGAATCTTCTGGCAAACCGAGCAAAACATCTGGTGGTAAGACTCCCATGTGGGTATGATCAGACTGTGGGGAGTCCCCACCCTCATGTGCATGACTTACAGGGTTTTCCATAGAAACTTGAGGTAGCTGGGTGGGGGATTCTGCCTTATCAATCAAAACTGATGAGGTTTGATTTAGTAGTAATTTAGACATAGCTCTATGCACATAGCCTAGTGTTTCTGTTAAGGCAAATCTCTTTCCCTGAATATCCCACAACACTGCCTTTGACAGATTTTTTAATTTTGATAATGTCAGTTCAAAATCAGAATTAACATTACCAGAGGATAAAGATGATACGCCCGTATTTGTTTCGGAGACTGTAACATTTAATGTTTTATTAATGTCTAATTCAGACACGGATTGATTTCCACTAGCACCATCATTATTAAGATCTGGAGTTCCTATTGGTAAGGCATCGGGGCCATCATCTTTATTCAAACAAACCGATCCTTCACTGATATCACAAGAGGCATTAACTGTGTTCTTAGGAAGAGTAGCCTCCCCTTGGCTTTCTAAAATAAGTTCAGGCTTGGAGAGCGAAACATGTTTTTCAGAAGTAGAAGAATCATCTTTACGTAACTCTCCTTGGATGTGATAAAGCACAGCCAGATAGTAATATGCTCGTAAACAGTCTAGCTCTCGACACCGGTGACCACTATTGGAAATTAAGTCTTCTTCCTTCGCCTCTGACCAGTATTTTTTAGTGGTGTGGGATTTTGTGGATGCCGAGAATGTACTGCTGTTATCTATATTCAACAAAACCCTTAAAGCTGTCACCTCATGCTGTAGTTTTAAGACATACTTGGGACCTGTAGATAGACAGATAAAATGGCATAAAATGTGTTGTACTGCTCAAAGGATAAAGAATCCACACTTTAACTACCCAGAACAATATAAAAGTTCCATTTGTTTTTTAAAATAAATTAAGTACTTATAATTAACATGGAAAAAAAGTGTTTGGATTTAACAAAATACATCACATGGCACCAAGCCAGGTTTGGACTTTTAGACAATGCATCATATTAAAAAAAAACGGCTTTTGGATTTTACAAAATAGATCACAACATAAAAAAGCTAGCTAGGATTTTACAAAATAGATCAAATGATAGCAAAGCCAGAATTAAGATTCTACACAATATTTGAAAACGTCTAGCTTTTAAAAATCAACAATAAATATGTTTATGTAAAAAAGTGACTTTGAATGACTATGTTACCTAGAGGGAAACAGAGACGACAGAGTGCCTGGAGTAAGTGATTATGTCCAGAATTCTGTAAGGCTGATACAGCGAAGGTAAAATGTCGAATAGAACTGGGTGTATCGCCTAGCAACAAACTCAGTAAAGCCTGGCTCAATTCGTAGCTAACCTGGATCAACAACTGAAATGAAATAGAGAGAGGTATCAAAATTAATATACTCAAATCACACAGGATGAAACAAATATAAGGTCAAATTTATTAACCTCTATAGGACAATTCCCTTAAATTAAACAAGTAAAAAATTTTCTCTACTTGCCTTCCTGAAAAGTACATTTTTACATGTTGTACAGCCATGGCCATTAGGACTACCAGAGAAGAACACTTAACCACTCACGGGAATTTCACTTATATGACGACAGATTGTCCTCTTCACACTGCTCCTTGCCTATTGCCAGAGCTACATTGTGTGACTCACACAAATACCTGATGGTCGGCAGAGGGACTGGATCCCATGAATTGTAAATCTAAATAGGATTAGTATTAGCGCACATTCTACCACTAAGCCACAGCCACGGGCCAAGTCAACAGAGAGACACAATCTTTGGATGCTACATTGAAGTAGGACTAGTGAGCTCACATGCTAACCACATAGCCACGGGCCAGGCGCCCAACCACCCCCTGACCCCTAGAAAAATAGTTCTATTGACTGATTAGGGTTTACTGCCATGCTTGAACTATCTCACTACAGTTAACTGCATACCATGAAGTGTTGAAAGTACAATGCTCAGTAAGAAAAAAAAATGTTCCTGGGGTGTTGATAAAGACAGCCGTTTTTGACAACATCCTGCCCCTAAAAGCAGTCAGTGTGCTGATTGGGAGATGAGAATGTGACAGACCTGTGCAGTATCAGTAGATGACTGTCTATGGTGAACTGTGTGTAAGACTCTATACATCTCTTCAAGGCTCTGCACATCCATAGGTACCTGATAACGTACACACCACAGACGTAACACACTCTGTAGGAACGTCTGATTACCAATCAGGTGAAGTTTCCATGGAGACAGGGGGTCTCTCTCACGCAGGTCTACTATAAATTCTACAACACAAAAATGTGTTTCAGGGTTAATGTTTCTTTGATTTGGACTTAACGTCGAACAAAATGTTATTTCACTCATGATATGCTGTGTGAGTGTGACGGGAACTGGACATGACAAAAAACGCTAGTCTCATTTAAAAAAAAACATTACAAACAGATCAGCTTCGTGTTCCCACCCAAATGTTATTTTGTACATCGGTCTATTTGGGGGAGTTGGTGACCACAAGCATCCAGCGCATCTAATCTGTTGAGCATTCATGTAAATGTCTCAGTATCGGTCAGTTGCTTTCACCCCCACATAAATAACTGGCAATCATTTGGATGCTGTCATATGCTTGGAACCATGAGATTTCCACAACAACTAGAGATGAGCTTTACACAAAGGTAGATTGTGACTAGATGTGTCCAGATTATTTCAATGGCAGTCAAACTGGACCAGGTTATACAATTACAGTATTGGTTCTTGTTTTGTGAAGACAAAACATTGTTAAAACCAAAATGTGGAGATGTACCAGTAAATACAAACTTGTAATCTTTTCAATACTAATCAACGTTTTACTCAATGCTCAAGACTATCTCACTTATATGACAGTGGTGTATGCCTGATTAACACTATTACAACCAGAAATTGTCAAGTGTATCGAACTGGATTGATTTATTGATTGATTCAGTGTTTTACAGCATGCTAAAAGGTATTTTGCTGATACGATGGCGGTGTATTCCAACAATAATTGACACTAGTACAACCGAGTTGTGCAGCATTTCAATAATGTTGAAAAGTTAATTTTCCTCATGTGCTAAGTAAAGACAGCACTGCCACTCTTCAAACAAACTGCCCTTAGCCAGAGGCGACGACCTTTTGGAAGATTACCCCTCTTCGAGGGCTAAGATGACATATCTGTTCTCAAAAGAAACTGCCAAAGGACATGGACAGTTTGCATACAAACATATTGAAGACAAATAATACATGTGAAATAGAGGATACCTGGTATTCTTTGTCTGTCTGCTGTTTGAGTGTCAATAGACTGATTTAGGTCACTCGGTTCTTTCTCTGACATACGTCTTACACTCTTCAGTGTACAGTCAATCTTTGTTAACTCTTCTAACATCAGCTCATGTAAGGATGATAATAACATAAAAACCTAAAAATAAAATAGAGACATTAATAAAACACTCTAGGTACGGTAAGTAATTATAGAGAAAAAAAAACATTGACAATATGCCCCTCAAGGATGGGTATTATAGAATTGTAAAAGACAGACTCTGAAGAAGTTTATGTGTGCCTGTCTATCTGACAAAGATTTGAACAGAAAATTAAAGGTCTTCCCAAATGGTTCATACCTAGAAAACGTATAAAAATAGTCCAATATTCACTGAACGATTTGCAA